>JAMKPZ010003923.1:0-32003 GCA_024699675.1 Amphibolis antarctica | reverse complement strand
AAAAGGTAATCGACGGTAACAAACCTTGATCCAAATTCACAATTTAAAATATTATTTATTTTACGTTAATTTAAAACGTCTCAACGATAAACAGTACATTCGGAATCTTTATTTAGAAAACATTTATTTTAAATGTAATTTTTTATTATAAATAAATTTAATTCAATTAATATATTTAAATTATAAAATAAATATTTATAATTTTTTAACCGTAAATGCTTAGTAAAAAAAGGAAAAAAAAATGTTATTTTGCGGAGAAACAAAGCATGGCCAAGAGTAGTAAAGTAAAAAGTAAAAGTAGACTATTAGAATCCGTTGTTATTACTTTACCAAAAAATTTAAATTATTTATAAAAATATAACTCTTCTCTGTAATCAATAATATCATTTAATCATTTGAATATGACTTAATTTACCACTTTAAGTATAACTCATCTTAATCCAATCTCTATCATAAGTAGATGATCATTAGGCCTATGATTTGACCTATATTAACCTTCAACATAATTAACCACTCATTATATGAAACATAATCCTTCTCACTCAACAATCTTCAAACCTACAACATTTGATTTTACTATCACTTGTTAAGATCTAACATTACATCCAAAGTTTGAATTAATAGTAAAAATGTAACATCTATTTATAAGTTGTCAATAACATCACGTAATTATTCGAATATCACTTGGACTCACTATTCTAAGTATGACTTGATCTTAATCTGGCTTTATTCTAAGTGATATACTGAAAAAATATTATACCTATCAGCGTGAATATTTTTCAGTGAGATGGCAGAGCTGGAGGTGGGGGAGCATGCACGTGAACGCCCCCAATAATTTCTCATGCACCGAGAGCGTGGGTCCGAAATCCCATCTCACGCCAAATATTCCATCTTGCTCCAGAAAAATGTCCACCTTCCCGGCCCTGCTCAGTGCTCTCTCCACTCCTCCGGGGCCGGGAAGCACCGAGCTGGGGACTTGCTCCTCCGACCATGGCGCCTGCCCCTTTACTCATCCTCTTCATGCTCCTCCTCTGCGCCGCTTCCGGCGGCCCCGACATGGGGGGGCTTGGAGAAACCAAGGTGTTGAAGTTGGAGGACCAGATGCCTCGCCCACGCAGGTGTTCGCTGCCAAGCAAATCAAGTTAGTGTGTACATACATGTGTTTTTTGGGTTCCATGGCAGCTTTTCTTTTCGCATGTAGTGTGATCAAACCCATATCAGCTCGTAGGTCCTCCTCCTTCTGCTTACCACTGGAAGCTTGCATATCACAGAAATCAAGAGAAGAGAAGGCTAGAGCCTTTTTGTTTTGTTTTTCTTTTTTCTGCTCTGCTGCGCGTTCTGTTTTCTTCAGTCGTCTCACTTGGGGAGGAACCACTGCAGGGAGAGAAAAGGGAGCAAGCATACTGGAAATGAAGCATCACGGTCACTACTGCTCTGGTTCCACTGCAAGTACAAGGAGCATTCAGAGCGGGACAGAGCAAGTCATCTTCTCCGACGAGGCAAGGGTCAAGCACCTCTTGTCCAAAGCTAAGGGCTCATCACCGGCGAGAATGAAGGGCGAGAAGGCTAGAGCGCAACTTCCCCTCAGCTCCGGAGTAAAGCTTCGGACTCTCAACTACATTGTCAATGTGGAACTGGGCGGAAGGAAGACGACGGTGATTGTCGACACCGGCAGCGACCTCACTTGGGTCCAATGCAGACCTTGCACCTACTGCTACAACCAAAAAGGTCCCATATTCGACCCCGCCACCTCGCCTTCCTACCGGCCGATCCCCTGCAGCTCACCGACCTGCGGTGATCTTCTCCGGGCCACCGGAAACTCCGGTATCTGCAGGGCCAAGGCCCAGCCGAACTGCAACTACGCGCTGAACTATGGGGACGGGTCGTACAGCAGAGGCGACCTTGGTCACGATCAAATCAACCTCGCCGGAACGGTGGTGGACGGCTTCGTCTTCGGCTGCGGAAAGAGCAACCGGGGCCTCTTCGGAGGAGCGTCCGGCCTGATGGGTTTGGGTAGAACCCAATTATCGTTGATTTCTCAAACCACAGCCAAATTCGGCGGCATCTTCTCCTACTGCCTGCCGTCGGCAGAAATCGACTCGTCCGGTTCCCTCGTTCTCGGCGGCGACGACTCTGTTTTCAGGAACATCACCCCAATATCATACACCAGAATGATCTCCAACCCTCAGTCCTCATCTCCCTTCTACCTTCTCAATCTCACCGGCATCAATGTCGGAGGCGAGGACCTTCAATCTTCTTCCGGCTTAATTCTCATCGATTCCGGCACCGTCATCACCAGACTTGCTCCATCCGTCCACAGAGCACTGAAGAAAGTGTTCTTGAAACAATTCTCCCAGTACCCATCGGCTCCAACCTTCTCAATCCTCGACACCTGCTTCAACCTCTCCGGACATCAACAAGTAAGCATCCCCACCTTAAAATTCAGGTTCGAACAAGGCACGGAGCTCACCGTGGATGCCACCGGCATGCTCTACTTCGTCAAGAGAGACGCTTCCCAGGTTTGCCTCGCCATAGCCAGCCTCTCATACCAAGGCCAGCTCGGTATCATTGGCAACTACCAACAGAAGAACCTGAGGGTGGTGTACGACACGGCCAGGTCCAGGGTCGGATTCGCAGGGGAGACCTGCACTTACAGCTGAGTGCTCCGTGCCGAAGCCCAAGAGCTCGATAACTGTAACTTCCCTTCCCCCATTTGATCCGATCTTATGATCTCCGTTTTCTGAATAGGTGTTTTCAGTAATTGCTAATTTTCTTGTAGTTTTTGAATTTATCTTATCCCTGCTTCTTTGTTTATATAGTTTTCAGATTGAAACTGTAAAAAAGAAGAAGTAAACAAACAAATTTAAACTACACACAAATTAAAAATCATTTCAAGTACTGTATGCACCTTCACATTCAAGATCAGTCAAACGGAAAAAATGATGAGATTAAATATACCAACATCAGGATAAATTAATGCTTTTATTAAATTGGATTCATAAACAATTTTGAAGTACAGAAGATTCTGAAGCATGACAGCACATACTCTCCTTAAATGTCAGCAATATCTGCTAAAGACCAAGAAAAAACTAAACATCAAACAGCTTACTCTGGTAGCTTACTGAACACAAGGATCTTATCACGATGGATTGATGCAAAATAAATAAATCTCGTACCACCGACCACATAGTGAAATATGAATCACACGAAGGGAATAAAGCATGGCAACTCTAGCTGAGAGTGATGAATAAATCTACTCTTTTTATTGTAGCAGCTACCCATCTGCTATGCCAAAATAAAGATGCATCAACTTTGGTACACCTCACACCAAAATTCAGACCACCGCTAGATTTCTTGATGATTGGGTTGCATCAAATTAGTGGAAGTCCCCCAGCAGCGAACTCAGTTTCCTACAATTATCGAAGGACAGGCATAAATTGCATAATCATGCAATTGACTAAAGAATGTGCAGAAGAAGACTTTTCAAAGTTGCAGTACTACTTCTCGAGCAATGACAAAGAATTTACTGCAATCATTTGAGAGGAAAAAACAACAGATGAAACAAAAATCCCCCAACAAAAATCTTAAAATCTATTTAAAATCTTCAAAGTATATCCAACAATCAAGCAATTTGGACTATTCTGAGAGAGCCAAAAAGCATGCAGCACCTTCCCCCCCTCACATACGTGAGGAAGAGTCTACAAAGGGAGGAGACGTCTTAATTAAGCTTTAGCAAGTAGGACCACACAACGCATCTAAACAATAATAGAAATTTCCAAAGTCTCCGTATGTGAAACATATAAGAGGAAAACAAATATTAATCTAGAGATGCAATCAAGAAAATGACAAAAAAAATAAAAATAAGCATATACCCGAGCAGGAGATAATGATGTAACCCAATCTGAAGCATGTGTTGGAAGAAGACCTAAAGTGTTCAGCTGAAGGAAAGCAAGGAAAAAGAGATATAAGTATGGTGGGGGGTGGGGAATGAAGATCATATAAGAGCAAATAAGAATCTACACAATTACAGCATCAACCAGATTCACCTTCCAAACACCCAATCCCATAGCTGCCAGATTCAATGCAATGAAAACCAATTTTGGTAAAATAAGGTCCACCCTTGAATCTTTGTATGGTTCAAACACTGCAAAACCATTTGAGTGATTGGAATGAGAACATAAGGTGTAAACTTCGAACACAAAATCCTCACAAAAGACATGATTCTTAGGAAGAACCTTTTATCGATTAAAATTTCACAAAAAAAATTGAACATAAAAACAGAGTTTTACAGAAAAATTAAAACAAAAAAAAACTAGAGACTTCAAACTTCTCAAGGTCCATATGAGAAAGAACAAATTTCATCACAAAGATTATTGGTAAACATGTAAAGTCTGATCAAAGGTTCGTCAAGAGCCTGAAATCATTGATAATTGAGTGAATTTTCGATGAACAATTGTGCACTATTCTCAAAATTTTTCGCTTGTAAGCCTAAAATATTCACAAATCCAGTGGCATTGGATAAGGTCTGGGGGAGCCCTGTAAAGGACTTAAATGTAACATTATGAAGTCATCTGCATCTGACCACCTTCAAGTGTTAATTAAGCTTTAGCAAGTAGGACCACACAAGGCATCTAAAAAGGCAATGACAACATTCAAATCAAAATGGGGGAATTTACAATATGGTAAATAGAAATGCCCTAACCACTGTCCCCAAAAAAATAACTGATCCAAATTAAAGTATGTCCAGAGAATCACCAGCTACTGATGAGTGAAGAAACTACTGAAATCAGCTTTCTATAACCAAAAATCCAACCGAAGGAAATATGTGAAATTTTCCATAAGCCACACCAAACTGAAAGAACATGTGAAGCCTATTAGCTCAACAATGACCAAATATTCTAGTTGAAAAGAGTACTATTAACAAATAACACCTGCTTATTCTTATCATTGAAGTCATAAAGTTCATCTATATTTGCTATGTGAATTTATTACGAATTCATATAGTGATATAAAATTATTGAAAATGTTGGCATGGTCCCCTATTGGTTAAGATGGAAACTACACCAAAGTTTATATGATGATGGACCCTTTCACCTTATTGTCAATTGGTTTTAAAATGAAATTTCAAAATGATATCAAAACAAGTTCACACATATTCAATCATAGACACTTGTCAAATATAAGTGAGAGAGAATGTTAAAATAATCCTACTATTGTTGAAATAGAAAGTAAAACTGAGCTTACATAATAATAAACCTTTCTACTCATCGTCAATTGGTTTTGAAATGGAATTTCAATAGAAAAAATTTAGAAAAAAGGTAAGAACGATGTAAAATGAAGATGATCATGCTTGAAAGTGGAGAAGATCCATGCTGAATAGTAAATCTAGAAAAGGTATTAAGTTCTATATGGCACATTCATTAAACTTGAATAAAAGTTCAGATAAGAACTAGCTCTAAAAAGTTGGACAAATGGAAGTTCCCATACAATGTTGGTAATCATCCATTCATATAGCTACAGGAGGAAATAATGCATACGTAAATAGAAAGATATAGTATCATGTAATAAAAGAATAAAAAGTTTTGATCATACTCTTTCCAACTCCTTGAAGAGCACTTAGAGGCTGCCATAGAGCAGAAAATGTGATGCCAATGCTGAACAGATGGACCGTATTCCCAGCCATCCACATCATGAAACCCATCATCAGCAAATTCTTGAAAGGTGCTTGAGCCACTTCCCATGCCTTCTACTTGTACAAAAACAGGCAGTAAAAAGAGAGAACCAGTTTCCAAGAGTTGAATATCACAGAGAAGTATGAAGATATCATTAAAACTATAAGAAGTCATCATAAGACATAACAACGTTAAATACTATGATTTGAATTAGTTACACTTGAGAGGCTAGTTTACAAGACTGCTTCTTCCTTTTTTCAAAAACTGGTTATTGTTCATTGTAAAAGAATGTATATTTCTAACCATGTCAGCTTGGAAAACAGAATTCATTACACAATAACAGAAGCCCAAAATTCAATAAGAAAGAAAAAGGTGTTGACAATTTCATTTTTGTAGAATGGCTCCCTGGGTTTATATAAATCACTTCTTGGTTACTACGCTGACAAAGGTATTTCACTCGTAGCGAATATTAAAAGCTACATGATTTTCACTTTCAAGAAAAGGGTTACATGACGATCAAAACGGCACCAATCCCAAGGTTTCTCTTTTTCTGTTTTTCCAGGACATGCACCAGATATATCTAATAACAAGCACAAAATTTTTGTAATCTACGAAGCAGGATTGGTAACAAATACTAGCATCGACGCAACTGAGTTGTATGAATTCCCTTAAAAAAATTGATAACTCGACTACTCAAATCAACCTAAACGCCGAAGCAAGCAAGCAAACAATCAGACCCAAAGTCTACATCACTGTTAAACGCAGAATACGATCGTACCTGCGCTTTCCACGCAGCCTCCGCATCCTTCTTCTGCCGCCCACCTCCACTGGGATCATCCTGCACCAAAACAAAGAAAGCCCAAACCCCACCGGATAAAGGACCTAACCTTCCCTTTTCAAAATAAAAATACAAAACCCAAACCAAACAACGCCCCAATTCACCTGGTCACGGGAGGACCTGCTGTAGCCAGGCGGATCAGGTATCCCCGACGCGGTAAAGGAAGACGGCGACGACGATTCCGCGAATTCCACCGCCCACCTGCGTGCCAAACCCTTCCCCTTCTCCATATCTGGCTTGTCAGAATTGGTCACGCAGGGGTCCTATCCTTTGCATAGGGTACCTTACAGATCTAGTAGCCGACCAAGAATGTGGTGGCGCTGGAAGTGGTAGTGGTCGTCGTCGTCGTCGTCGCCGTCGTCGTCGTCGTAAACGGGGGATCTTCAGGCGCACGCCGAGCGGAGGAAGATCTACACCAATCACAGATTCTGAGATGTTGGTTTGGGCGAATTTTTTGAAATAATTTTTATAATGTAATCGTAAAGATAAAATTAAAATTTTCAATTATGCAAAAATATAAACTTTAAAATTTAACAACATTGAATTTATAAAAATCACCAAAGTGATTGTCTGATTAAAGATTTTGAATTCGAATTTTTATTAAAAAAATATTATTTAAATTGTTTATATGTTTATAACTATACTTTTTTGACCTAAATCTTAACGCTATCTCTTATGTATTTAGAACTACACTTTCTTAATACAATCTTAATAAAAAATATGAAGTTATAAAAAAAAACAACTATAAGTTAAAAAAGTAAAAAAATAGTCAAATCAGAGTTACTAATTCATTCCTACATCTTCTACTTTATCGTTTTATTTTTTAAATAATATTTAAGATAAAAATCTTTAATTTTAAAAGTAGATTAACTTTTTTTAAAAATTAAATTAAATTATTATTCTAAGATAAATTCGAAATTTGAAATACCAAAATTCATATTTTTTAAATAAATTTTTTTTATAATTTTGTAAAGAATTAGATATCATTTGTCCACTTCTACCACTTCTAGGTAAAAGTACTTCTAAGAGTAATTTTATGTGAATAATTTTTTAGGTTAAAATAATGAAATAAGTATATTAAAGAAAAAACATATTATCGTAAAAATGAGAATAATTCTAAAAGTAAGGATAAGTGATAAGTGAATGAAACTTTAATTAAAGTAGAAGTACATCTAAAATTACTTGATTAAAAATTATATAGAAATTAAATACATGTAATTTAGCAAAAGAATATAAAAGCAAAGAATTTATGTAATAAGGGAATGCTTTTCTTTTGGAGACTTTTTCCAATTAAAAAAAATTGGCATCTACGGGACAAGTTTGAGTAAGGATTTCTTAATAAAAAATTTAAATTCAATACGAATTCATCTTCCAATAATAATAATAATTAATAATATGTCTTAGTCATTTTCTGAAAATATAAGAAATCTTAGTTTTGAAAACATTTTTTCTAAAAAGTTATTTTCAATTTTTTTGATTTTTTAAATACTATTTAAAAAGACGTCGATCCTACAAGGAAATTAGACCAAATAAATTTGTACTAATCTTTTTAAACAAAAATTGGTTTCAATTTTTTCCAGATATGAACAGAACACCAAAATTTCTGTTTTTTTTTTTTTTAATTTTTGCTAACAAGCAAGAAAGAAAACTTTTAACTTGTGCACCAATGACACATTTTAAGTAAAGCACCTAAATTTTTTATTATTTTACTAGAATCCATCAAACAAAGAATAATGTAATTTTATAATTAATCAAGGCAAATAACAACGGCAAAGCTGTCAGAATGAACTAAAAGACTTATCAAGGATTGAAGCACCACGTTAACAAACATATTTTACAGCTATAACTAAAGAATGAATGTGAAATTTCATTTTGTTTGTTAGACCATTAAACCATTAAACGTTTATGTTGCAAAGGGCAGACACTTGCCTATCAGTGGGAACCCAAGTATTAGTAGTTGAGTGGCAAACTCATGAGATTCCAAGTCCAATGCCAACAATTTACCACAGTTTGAAGGAAAAAAATGATGAACGACGCATATTCAATACTTGCTGAGTTTCATATTCAGATACAATTACAGGAACGTTGTGCAGATTGGTATTCCATATTGGTCATGTCTGGTAGAGAATCTGCTGAATTCTATCAAACTTCTAAATATTGTTAATGCAAACCAATCAAATACCATGAAAACCATGGCTCGAGACTCAAATGGCCAAGCTCCAGTTAACAATACAATGGTCTGATGTAACATACAATGAAACAGCAAAATGGCAAGTTACTGAAGCCGAATGATCATTCTGTAGCAAAAATAACTCAAGGCTCATGTATTCTGACGATTAACTTTAAGATATGGAAGTGCTCCAATGACATTATCGTAATCACTTCGGTTGACAATGACCTGTATCCATGGAATAAATGGCATATTATCTCCAGAAAAAATGGAAAAAGAAGATTTCTTGTTTGGACAGGTTCTTAAGATTTTATCTACTTGAAAAATAATAGCAGGAAGAAGAAAAACATCCAGACTATCATGTCCTCCAAGGGATATGTCACAACAGAGAAGGATCTCAGATTTAATCATTGCAAATCACATAAAAAATTTAGAAATCATAGATGCTTTGAAGTTTTGAATACCTGGTAAGCAATAAATTGAATACAGGATCTGGATAATGCACCATGGTCAGTAAAATAGTATCATATGATCGAACTGTCACCTTTGTGTATCTTCCATTTCAGTAGGATTATATATGTCATCACTTATAAGAAACAGACTGTTTATTTCAACATATAGTCTAGATAGAAAAATATACCAACATGGAGGAATATTTCAATGTTGACTATAGAAACAGACTGTACCAAGGTGACAGTCTTCGTCCTCTTGTAGGATTATACCAAATTGAAGATAGAAAAAATCCGAAACATCAATATACATCAACATTTCTAATTATACAGTTGTAGATTTTATAGTTGTGTGCTATATGTTATTTTTGTTATACAGCATGTGTGATTTATGATTAACTGAGAACTAATTAGCATTAATTTTTGTTACAAAAGAAATGTTGCGAAAATATTAAGAGTGAAGAACATCATGGAATCAATGAAAAGCTTCATTCAACTAAATAGGTGCACAATCCTTCAGTAGATTATGAAAGTAATGAGATTCTTGCATAATTTATACAAACCTAATATCAATAGAAATTAACAATGCAACACAAGGGGCCAGGACAAATCTTTTGAGACTTCATCAATTTCTGTAAAATAAAATCTCAAAAGCCACCACAGTTTGTTCTAAGAAACTGTGACTGGCAAGTGATTGATAAAAGTAAGAAAAATCCTATGATTCCTGCCCAAAAGAATTGTTCACCTAACACCCAACAAGGGATAGGGAGAGTTCAGTGTGAGGATTGCTACCAAAAGTCTTAGTTTGCCTCCTATTGAATGGGTTGATCCACCTTTTAGCTAGGCAAAATTTTCAGACTGCTTGCAATAATAAAACGAAGAAGAAACAAACTCACCTCTGAGAAAAAACTACATCCAAAAAAGGCATGAGAACCGTACAACAAGATATTCAAGTGGAAAAAAGGGATTTCACTATGAAATGGTGAGTACCATCACTTGATTGTTGAGTGTATGGACATAGACTCTAACAATTAATAATGTCAGTGATTAAAGGCAGTCATGGCTCAGCTACAACAACGTCTAATATAACCAAAACTTCATTTCCAGTACATGGCACATGAGAATCTTCAATTTGAGGACCAAAATGTTAAATGTCTACCTATTAGCACTAGAACAAGACAAGATGGCTAGTTCATCTAGGTGTTTGGGATATTAAATCTGCTTATATTCTCCTAATGAACTTCATGTTTAATCCTTTAGTGAGAAACAATATAAAACAAAAGAACATTCTCAATTCAAAATCTTTCCAAACAAGCAGACACAGAATTTTCACCTGCAAAAGGAAAAGGAAAAGAAAATATAGCAGAAAAATAAGTTAAAATGAAGAAATCTTCAAGAGCCTCAAGGAAACGCTCACAGTCTTGGAAAGCCTAAGCTTCCTCTTGGTATTCTTCTTGGCCAGTAAATGCTGCTTCCCAGACTTCCTCCTCAATATTTTCCCACTACCCGTCACCCGGAACCTCTTCGCCGAAGCCTGCAAGCCAAAGAAAAGAAGCCATGAGTAATCACCAAAATCAAAGTTCAAACGGAGGAACAGAGGAAAGGACAAACCTTATGGGTCTTCATCTTGTACCCTTTCGCCGCAACGACGGTGGGAATGGGTTGGTTTGGAGGAGAAAGGGAAGGACGGGTCGGGGAGCGGATTCGGGGGAGAGCAGATGGGAGCACGGAGATGGAAGTGGAGGAGCTAAGCTTGCTCTTCATGGACATGGCCGCTCGGAGGGGGCAGGAGGAGGTGCGACGGTGGACAAGGGGCGAGGACGACGGAGGGGAAAGGCGCACAGAGCAGAAGAGCGTCGTCGCCATTGTTGTCATCCTCTACGCCATTCTCGTCGTCCTATCCATCGCTGAGGCTTCTGTGTGTGCCGCTTGAATTTTGAATTGCAGTTTATATCCTGAAATTTGTTGAATTGCATTCTAGTCCTTATTTTCTTAGAACATTGTTGTTTTGTATGTATCCAACATTTGAAGAAAACGAAAAAAAAAAAAAAAAATCAGGGAAAAAAATTTCATGATAATTTTTTTCATATCACACAAATTTCAAAAAATTTGTAAATATTTTTTGTTTAATATTTTATTTTCATTGACCCTTTCTTCTTTTCTAATACTCTTCTCTCGTGTAAAAAAGTTCAAGAGAAGTAAGGATACGTGGTGTTAAGAGAAATGAGAAATGCGCAAAGAAGGAGTTAGGAGGAAAGGAGTAGTGTCGGAAAGAAAGTGATAAAATGTATCCACTGTAAAAATCATAGTTTTACGATTGAAGATACTTTAGATAATATTGAAAGAAAGAAGTAACATCAAAAAAAAAGAAGACAAAAGAGCATAGTCTTATAAGAGTATCAGAGTATATAAGAGAAAATTCAATAATAACTACAATGATGATAGAAGATGATTGTAACGATATTGAAAGATACTTGATGCAGTAACATGGAGTCTCATAAGTCAAAGGATAAGTTAAAGACAGTATTTTTAAGAAGTCAATGATTTTTCTCATCTTGCAATGAGAGATATTTAAAAAGGAATAAAGATACTTGTAAAAATTTTGAATTTTTTTTCAAAATTTTCGTCTAACGCAAATGATGGAAAATTTGAAAAAATTTTCCCAAATTTATTCCTACCACATCATCTATTGTTGAAATCTTTCGCACGGTCTGATGATTGTAAGCTCTAAATCTTGAGTTTCTTGACTTCTTCGTAATGGAAGTTGTATTTCTGTGGATACAGTAAGATAAATATATTTAAATCATATAGAGTTAATTATAATAACCTTCAAAATGTCGATGAAGTTGTTTGATTCAAATCCAAGAAAATACCAATATCAAAAACAAAAATGTTCATGTTATGCCATTTGCACTGAATCCTATATTTTGTTCATATATTGGCATGTACCATTTAATTTAAACGGTATGACAAGTTCATGCCACAGTCTATCATCACTTGCTTCAATGCAAATCTGTAACGGGTGTAATATTTGAATTCTTATCGTTTGTTGTAGAAAAATCTTTGAAGCAAGGAAATCTGACATCCTGAAATACTTGTGAAAGTACGTGGACAAAGAAGTTCAATGTGGAGAAGAAATAAAAATATGAATTTCAAATAGAACATTTTGCAAGTCAACATTATTGAATTGGACAAAATGTTTGGAGGTTGCTCAGCTCCAAATAAAATATAAAAACTTCCACATGTTGCTTTCAGGTGAACAGACCATTACAAGACAGGAAGTTATTTTATCTTCAAGAAATCACTTTGCCCCTTAACAAAGGAATTTTCATAAATCAATAATCTTAAACTGAAAAACCAGCACTCAGCTCATCTCTAGTAGATGTATCACATAAAGATGGAGGGGAAGTAATATAAATGAGAGAGAAAATGGGCAATCCACATTTGCCCATTTGATTAGTGAACTCAAAATTGGGTAGAGGTTAGGTTTAACATGAATATTGTGGTATCATGAAGTTTCTTTGCTTGACCAACTCATGAAGATCATGGACAATTTTGAAAACTGAATCCGGACGTGCTAACTTCAATGCATTCTGTGCCATGGCTTTAAGTTCTTCGGATTTAGGACCAAACCATTGGGAAACAATGTCTGCAATCTCCCTGGGTGATGTGGAGAATTTTCCACAACCATTTCGGACAACATAAGGAACATTACCGGCTTCCTGTCATAAATGAAATGAACATTCAGGACCACTTACAAGTTGAGAACTGAAAAAGAAATTAGCATGTTGTTAGAAGTAAAGATGTGTGAGAGAATCAATGGTTTCCACGAGTGGTCTTCACCCATTTTACTTGTAAAAAAGAATGATCAAAACTTGACAGCATCATCAACCATTTTTAGAAAATAAAAAATACAATAGAGATCATTTCTAATATACAAAAAATATCCTTGTACGACAACTGCAATAAACAACCTGATTCTTCAGAAATTTCAGAACCTGTGAATCTTCTCTAGACTCTAGAGAGCCAACTGTTGGTGGGTACATCACCATGTTATTAGTTACTCTGGTAATTGTAATTCATTCATCAACTTTTTAACTTGGGAGATCCATCACAATTCATGAACATAACCACTAATTAACTTCACCTTTCAAGATTTAATTCCTGATTACTGCAAGAAGTGTGTGCCAAGATTTAATTCCTGATTTAACTTCACCCATAGAGAATCTAACCACAACCACACACAAGGCTCAGTCTTGGTGAGCCAAGATAAGTGTGTGCCCCTGTAAAATAAGATGATGCTGGAAATCTTGAAAGAATGTGCAAGAAAATCCCTGTTAATAAGGCCTGAATTGGTGATATATGAATCACGGTCGAAAAAATAGTGCACTGCATGGGAAGGTAAAGAAGATATACCTGTCCAGCAATGAAACCGTTAAGAATTATAGGAAGTCCTCTGATCATGGATTCAGCAATTGTGCCTGGCCCTGCCTACACAAAGCAACTGATAAACTATTATATATGCTACAGAATAAAAACATACAGTCCTTCACAATCATAAATTGTTCAAAAGAAAATCTACCTTTGTAATGATGCAATCACATGCAGCCATGCATTCTTCCATTTTGGTAACGAAACCCAACACCTGGTATATGAACATCATCATTTTAGGGAATATTTCAAATAAAAAGATAGCAAAAACAAGAAACAAGTGATCAAGGTAATTACATGGGTAAATGGAACTGTATCTCAGAAATAGAAAATTGTTTTATTTCAATACCAAAAAACAATCACTTTTCTTTCCCACACTCCTCAAATTTCCCATGGACATGCATGCAGGTCAGTTGAGATGGAATTTACAACAATTTATCTTAAATGACAAGTTGATAACGAATCATGGCTGCAGGAACCTGTCAAGCATAGACAATTCAGAGGAAGAATGTAGAAGATAGGTTGTAATGCAGTGTTTCCATACATCACCTCGATGATGTCACATGATGTCCTAATTAATAATTAAATAGTAAATAATATATTAATATATCAGAAATTCGAAAAAAATGGAGGATATTTTGGAAAATCAATAAATCAGGAATGCAAGCACAAGAAATATTAGAAAAACAAGAATTTTTATCTAAAATAATTTAATAAGAATGTAAGTTCATGATTTTCACTTCAATGCTCGACAATAAAAGTAATTTGATATAAAAAAGTAGCAAAATATCTTTTACAAGTATATAGTTATCAAAAAGAGTTCAATATTTATCTATAAATAAAATAAAAATTTACCAACAAACTTCGATAATATTTCACTGAAAATGAGGATGCAAATCATGCACTAGTGATGAATATACTTTCAAAATTTTATTTTTTTTCTTTGAAATTTTATGCTATTTCTATATCATAACATAGTTTCAAATAAATTAACCATATTATTACTTTTCTGTTAATCTTTAACTTACCAACAACATCATCATCAACGCTACTTCTCAATACGTTCTGTGTAATGCATTCAATTATTTCTAATCTATATTTATCTGCAAGTTCCCATCATCAACATCAATCTATGCATAATAAATGAAACTTCACCAAGAAAAGTGAAATTTCCTTGCTTAGGTTGAGTTAATAATATAGCAAAGAATGTTGAGATAGGTCAAATACTCAATTGGAACCCTGCTATATTAGTAAGTAGGTTGGGTCCAACCCCTTAACCATTTTCCTTATATGCTTTCCCTGAACCAACTTCAATATAACCCAACATACATGACAAACACTTAAAGGTACTATTATTTCCTTTATATTAACATACCACAACATCATCTAGAACTCATAATAGAGCTATTTGTTAAGAGAGCAAGGACAATTGTGTTTCAAGCTACCTGAACAGGAATCTTCCAATCAATTGAAAGCAGTTTGCTAGCAAGTTTTTTATTTCGACCACATATCACAAGTATTTGACCTTTAGGTTCTTCAAGAGCTTCACCATATAATGCTTCCCCAAGTGCTCGTGCAGTGGCCTCAATGGGACCCATACCTTCTCCCCCTCCCATCAATAGGACACAAGGCAAATTTTCATCCATGCCCAACTCTTTTCTCAACTCAACCTAATCAAATTAGAATGCAAAAGAAATTAAAGAAATGGTGCAATTGTTCCATAGATATATATAGAGGTTAGGCATATTAACTTACTTTTGTCCGAACAGGCCTCACAAAAGAAGGTCGCACAGGAAGGCCATAAATCTTGATTTGGGAAGGTTGCAAGCCAGCTTTTAATGCCCTACTTGCCAAATCATCTGAAGGACAATAACATCGAGTTACCAGCTTATGAAACCTGAAAAAAAGCATGAGCATCTTTAATCGGTTTATACTATTTTAAGTGCTCAAACATCAGGATTTCCAATGCCATCTACTTGAACTCATTGAAAACACTAAGGAATAATTTTATGATAAAGAAGTTTTGTTTTTAAAGAAAGAAGGAAAACCATGTTGGGTGGCAGGTGCTTAGATCTGTCACAACAGTTGTAAATACGATCTTCTTAAGAAGGCCTTTTGCTCTCAGTATGCGAAGGGGGACATGTTGCATCAAGGGATGGACACTGATGATAATATCAGGCTGGTATTTGAACAAACCTTTAGCAACCTCTCTGCACATATAACAAATCAATTAGAATGAAAGACAAATATTGTCAAGTGAATTGCTTAACAAGTTAAGCTGCCGAAGCAATACAGATAAACAAGCTAAATTGTTTGAACAGATTTAACAATTTAGAAATAATTATGTGAGAAGGAGTGGAAGGTGGTGTTAGATTGATGAAGTTAAACTTGCACACATCTTATGAACATCAACCAGAAAAAACAGGTTATAGGTTCAATGCATCATGAAAAAGCTAGGTGAATGATGCATCACTTCATACCCATTACATAAAGCCAAGATTGTGAAACCAATGTAAAACATGCATATGCAAATTATAGGAGCCTAATACATGCTTCCGTGAATTTGAGACTGATGCAGGAACAAATCCAAAAGCATAACGACAATGCATACACAGGATTCCTTGATGCAAGAATTAGATTCAAGACAATGGTTGTATATAGTGTTTGGAAAGATACAAAATCCAAAAAGAGCATTGTTGTTATAAAAGACAGCAGAATAGGTAATTATAATGCACTATAAGATAAACATTCTGTTGGTGAAAAACATATAAAAAAGATTCAGGTTGGCGAAAAGAACTAACCGAGCTATGAATGCCGAAGTTGCTGCAAAATGAGGCTGATGCACTGCCTTAGGAGCTGATCCATAGTATGTAAGCTTCCAAAGAGCACCATTCTTCACCAAGAAATTGTAACTTCTAGGTAATTGGTTGAATGGCCATGGTGTGTGCTCCGTCCATAAATCAGTGATGAAAACCTGTACCAGAAATGCGACTGTAACATCATCATTAGCATACTAATTAATTAAATTGGAACCCTATACAGAGCCATCCACCCACAATTACCTGATACTCCTCTCCAAATTCCTGATGAAAAGCTTCCCTTATGGCTTCCGCGGAAGCCCGGTGCCCACCACCAGTGTCGCTCATCAAGATCAAAACCTTCTTCGGCCTCTCCTCCTCCACACCCTTGGAAGGCAACCCACCATCCTCCCCAACAACCGGCCCATCAAACCCCGATGAGGAGCTCTCGGCAGCCGACGACATCCCAATCGACCCGAAAGCACTTGATCGTGGGTGAGAATGCAGCGACAAGAGCCTGTTGAAGTCGTTCCACATCCCCCTGAACCCAAAGGCGCCATCTTTGAGTTTGCAAGAAAACGCCGCCCTCCGGAACCGGACGTGGGCGAATGAAACACCACCCAGTCCATGGGGAAGCAGCGAGCCGACAGCCACCGGCGAGGACCCACTTGGGGATACGCGGAACAAACCACGGAAATGAAGGTAGGAGGCGTGTGGCTGCCGAAGAAGCTCGAAAAATGAAGTGGGTTCCTTAGCAATGGAGGAAGTAGACATGGGTACAGGATCTCTGGCGGCGTCGCTGTCGGGAAAGCCACGACCATGAACAGGCAGCAGCAGCAGCACCACTACCAAGAAGAAGACCACCAACAACACCAAGCTCGTCGTACAATCGTGTGGTTGTCGTCGGAAGCTTCTGAGGTGGGGAATGATTATAGCATGCTGGGAGCAGGAGCAGGAAGAGGAAGCGTGGGAGATTCAGATTTGGAGGAAGAAGAAGAGCCACAGACGACGGATGCGCCGGTACCCCACCAGACCACCGCTCGCCAGAATCCGGAAAACGAAAATGCCAGACGCCGGTTATCGTGGGCGGATCGCGGTCATGACGCCCAATGCGTTCTCAATCCAACGGCGTGGATCGCGTGACTGCAGCAGCGACGGCTGCGATGCGACAATGACCACCGTCCATGGACGATGCATGGGAAATACCCAACGCGATTAATGGCCCGGCCCGGGTGATTTTTCGGCTGCGCAGTAACACCTTTTCCGTTTCTTTTTGTCGTTTGATAACAATATTTTTAACGTTAATTATTGTGTAACATTACACGTTGATTTTATCGAATAGGTGTTCGATCGGTGCACAGCATTGGAAGTTATTATGGTTTTGTTTGATAAATTTGATAAGTCATGTAAGTTTGAAGTTTTGTTTCTAAGGTTGTTGTGATTTTCGATATAAGAAAAAAAAATTTATTTTACTTTTTACGATTACAGTTAAAACTTTTTATTTTAATTATATTATTTGTTAAATATATAGTAACTTTTTTTGTAAATTTTGTTGCTCATGTGTCAGGGCCCATGCATGGTCTGACCTTATTACACTCAATCATCGATAGCGTGATTTATATTTTATTTAATAATCATTATAAATTAGGTAAGTTTAAAGTTAATTTTTTAAAATTAATATGATTTTTGATATGAGAAAAAAAATTTCTATTTCTTTTTCTAACCGTTACCGTGAAAATATTTATTACTCTGACAAATAAATGTCACTCAGAAATTTTAACTATTTTCTGCAATAACTGTTCTGCCAAGGTATAGACGTATAGTTACGATATCATTTCAACTTAAAGTTATTTAAGGGAAATTTGTATTTTTTGAAAATCTCAAAAATTAAAATTTTGAAAAAAATTTCAAATAAAGTGTTTGTGCATCTTAAAAAAGGTAAAAAAAATTTAAATTTTTTATCATTATAGATATAGATTTTTCTGCTAAATTTCACCTATTGAATTAAGAAAATTCTTACACGAAAAGTTTATCACAAATTACTTACTAGATTTTGTCTTGTCCAACTTCCTTCAACCATTGTTGAATTTGTAATTACACGAAAAATGTAAAATTATATTTAAAATGTTAAAATATAAAATATTTTTAATTTTTTTTAAAATAAATTTTTAAAATTTCTGCAACATCGATAAATAATCTTAAATATATTTTTTTCGTTTTTTAAATTTCTATTTCTCGTATTTCCAATGTATACAAATAGACCTTGAGTAGAGTTAAAACAAATGCAGCATTCATTCATATTCACTAAAATTTAATTTTAATCTTTCATTGTTAGCACCCACAACATTTTTATTACTATTTGCACTTTTCCCTGGTAATATACATAAGACTCATAAGAGGGTTGTTTTAATTTAATTAATTAATATATTTAATTACATGCATTTAGTATTGCAACTAATAATTGGACCGATTTGGACAGCAACCGGGATCAAAGCAAGTTCGGATCATGCACTAGTCCGAATTTCTTCGTCATTGGGCTGACGGCCCAGCTTAGTTCGCAGTCCTACTACTTTCATGGGCCAGAGTGACATACATTTTTTAATACGAAATTCAAACTAGTAAATTATATATAACATGTATAACTTAATATATATATATATTAAAATAAATATAAATATTTAAAAAATTATAAAATTATTTTCATATTATGTTATGTCGATATGAAAATTCTAAAGATCGACTTAAACATGATCTATCAAATCATATCGTATTGATACTGATTTAACTGTATTCTAATTTACATATCAACTATTTTTACCTTGCAACCAGCATCTTCTACTGTTACCAAATATAAAATAATTTCCTACAATAAAAAATCAAAAATCAGTAAAAATGGTATTATAAATTTATACGGAAAATCAAATAAAATGAAACAAAAATATGAATATAATATTTATATTAAACTTTTTAAAAAATATTAATTTTTTTATTAAAATAATATTTTTTTTATTTTTTAATAAATATTTAAAAAATTATTTTAATAATACATTAAAAAAATCACAAATGACGATACACATCGGGGGTCGCAAAAGTCGGCGCTCGCCGGCGGCGGAGCTGTGGGCCCCCCCTTCCCCACTTTCAAACGGTGAAGTCATCGCTTCTTTTCCTTTTATTTATGAAAAAATGCAATTTTTCACTTACCATGTTTTCTCTTTACACTGTTTTGAAATTTTTAGGATGTACAATGCATTTTAAAATTTGAGCTTCAATGAAATAAAATTTCAACGTTTAAAATATAAAATAAATTTTATTTTTATTATTCCATGGTACCATAACAATGTTTATTATGAATTAATACAAAATATGATATAATAGGTTGACACGACACTATCCAAAGTTTATCTCAAAATTAATTAACAAAAAGTAAAAATATTTATTGTTATACAAATTTAGATTCAATTATTATTTTAATAAAGGTGTGATTATTCTATACTTCTTCGTGACTTTATCTATAAATGTATATAATTATATGTGTGTGAATTTACACTAATATTATATTAAAAATTTATTTTAAAATTAATTATCAAAGAAATATTCCCTGACAATTAAAAATCAATTTGTTTCTGTTAAGTCAAAATAATCAAATAATAGTTAAAATCAAAGAAAATTAAACGAGAGGGTGTTAGAAATTAAAGGAAGTAAGGTCATCACAAAGAAAGAGTTGACTTTGTTCATCAAAAGACAAAATAGTGTTCAAAGCAAACACTGCAATCAACGAAACGATGATTCTCCGATCTTAAGTTCCACAAGTAGAAACGTCGTCGTGCAAACAAAACCAACTCAAGATTTTGACCTTAGTTGAGAGGCCAGAGACGTTACATTTCTAAATTTGTTTAAAGAAACTTATTAGTATGTCGTCATAACAAATTACGAAAATTTTTCAAATATTTTTTTTTTTAAAAAAAAAAAAATCTTAATAAATTATGATTATAGAGCAGATGTACGATAAAAAATTAATTACTTCTATTATGAATATGAAATAATAATTTAACAATAAAGATCGATCCTTACTTCTATTTATCAAAACCTCGATCCTTTCAGTGCTGTTCTTTTTCTCTTTTTGTAGTTAATCGTGATTACTCATCGATTACTCGTTAATTTACAAAATTTCATATAATTTTTTGGTGCGTTATTTATTTTTATCATAATAATAATATTTATTAAAATTATAAAGTTAATCGATCATATTACATTCTAAAATTATATAATTTTTATAATTTTAATTCCTTTCCATATATAAGCACAAATACCTTAATTTTCAATTTCTATCATTTCCATTACGTATACAAATACATGTGGTGAGAATTTATTTTACGTTATTTCATATCCATTCCATTTATTTTACCTTAATTTTTATAATTTTAATTCCATTCCATATATATGCCTTAGCTTGATAGGAAAAGTTACATATATTAAGCAAATAATTGCCATGCTATACATTAATTATTCCAAAACAGCGTAGATCATCCATTTGCTACAGAACAGGAAGTGAAAGTAGAAAACTGTATATAGCGATTTCGAAAATATTTCATAATTGACGAAAGACTTGGAAGAATTTGTTCACCATTGGTATGATTGGTACTCTTTTTTCTTCTTTTTTTGGGTTAAATCATATCGTTCTTTATTTTAATTTGGTAAGAACGATAATTGCAGTTAAATGAAAAGGCGTTAACAATTTTGTCTGCAATGGTGTCGACGGTTGAGAGAGATGGAGATGAAGTCATGAATGGAAGCCGAGCTGGAAAGCGGGTGGTTGAGGTTTTAGATTGCGATTGACAGCCGTTACAACGTATGTGTGTGTGTGTGGGGTTCTTTTATTCCAGTTATTTTTCAACGACGATAAAGTTGAAAAGTATAAATGTTGATGTCAATCATAAATAATAGAATAATAGATAATTGAGATTTTATCTCGGCCAATTAAAAACGTATTTTCATTTTCACGTGTCTCACACCACCCGATGACGAGATGTTCCATCAGTCCAACGCACCTAACACAACTTTTTTAACATTTAAATTTTATTTGATAAAGTCGATACGATAACAAATTTTTATTTCTGGTTTATAAAAACATATATTTTATATAATAAAAATCTTTATAAATCTTATTTTCAAATAAAATATTAAAGTACGTTTATCTTAAATATAAAATAAGGTGAAATAAGTCTCTATCATTCTACACATTATAAATGCTGATTTAGTTGCCCCTTTGTCAAGTCTTTCTATCATGATCACATCGTTGCAAGGAAAAAAGGAGTAGAATTGAAAAAGCAACAGGGAGAGGCGAAAATACAAGTGAATGTCGGAAGAGGGAAAGAGAGTGAGTAAATGCAAACAAAGAAGAGAGAGAAGGTAGCGAATGCTCACGAAGGGGAGAGCTAGGACTTGGGCAAATAATGCTAATGCAGGGGAGAAAAATGCAAGCAAACATCACAGGCAAGTAAGTAGTGACTGATCGAAGTTTCAAAGTATTTGGTCATCAAACAAGCACATGAAGGCAGAGAACGAAAGTGATAGGTCATTAAGTTATCACATTGTAAAAAGATAAAAAGTAACTTTTACAGAAGAGAAACAAAAAAGTAGCATATTTATATAACAAAAAAGTTAGAGGCTTAGAGCATTAAACTTTGTTTTTCCGCTTTTCAGCCTGTACAGAATAAGTTTTTTTTTTTTTTATTTTGAATTTTTCGTTTATAGACTTTATATGACATACACAAACCCTTTTATTTACTTTTCTCAAATCCTATAAATATATACATAAATACATACATACGCTATAGTATATTGGGTTCTCAAATCTTATATATTTTGGGTTTCATATAAATATATACATAAATACATACATACGCTATAGTATATATATACCATTATAAGACATATATATACCGTTCAAGTTGAATTTTTTAGATTTTTAATAATCCCAACAATAGCTAACCACCGAAGAGGTGACCTAGTAATTACGAGATCTTTTTTAAAACTCTAAAATTTTGGGTTTAGGGTTTAAACACATTCGTCAAAAAAAGAGTCCTAATAATAATTAATCAGAACAATTCAATTAGGTAAAGTCAACGACACATAGTTCCCGCATTGATTTGAATTCTGATAAACTAAAATCATCACCAGTATAAAAAAAACAGCCCTAGCTGGTTGAAACTCTTTCAAGATTTGAAACTTACAAAAGTAAAAAAACACCAGCATTCATTGTCATAACCCAATAATTCCAAATGCTTACGACAGCTGTGGAGCCTGTGAACCCTACGAAGACTTTCAGAAGGTAATTAATATATTGAATAAACACATGGCTGTGAGAGACCAACAATAGGTGAGGACCTCGTCGACTGCCAAATCTTGTTTGACTCTTCCTCACACATTCAAACCTGAGATCTATCTATCTATCCATCTATCTATCTATCTATCTATCTATCCATCTAATCATCATGAAAAGAGAAATACAGGGGGAGAGCCTGAAATCAACCCATAATTTTAGATGAGAAGACCATCCAGATCGAGCAGCTTGTCATGAGACTTGCTATGATGGCAGACAGACATGAGAGCCACTGTTCCTGATTAATAACAAGCATAAAATGATGAGCATGCAAGATTTAGTGGTCCCATAATTTGAACCAAAATGTAGTAACCTTGGATCCTCTTTGGAATCGTCGATTGAATAAATGCTTGCTCAAAAATGGAACTTAATGAATAAGATGCCGGGGGGGTGGCTTATTGAATATCGAGATGCATGTAAAATAAATCATCAAACGCTGTTCACTTGTAGACAGACGGTCCATGTTTGACAATGCATGTTCAAATGAAAGCTAATGTGGAGATCCACATGGGCGGAAGAATCAGTTGATTTTGTGGAACAGTGGTGAAAGCTTTCTGTGTGCAAAGAGATGGGGCTTGAAAGCCGGCCATTCCATCCCACTCAGGTCGGGGCTCTGAAGATCGCTCTGTGTGCAAACCAGTCAACAGTAGCAGGAAACGATGGTAAAGGAGGAAGATACACACAATGGGAATGAATGATTCTTCAAAAGAAACACAGAACACAGATTGATGGAAAGGGGTCTGGATGTGGAATGAAAACGATGCAGATCCTGGAAGGAACAAGATGCGTCTGGGTTTATGCAAATATTCAGAGAAATCAGCCAAGTATTTCGCCTAAGATCCAAGAATGGTATTGAGAAAAATCAGGATTGGTGGCATGTTCATGGCGCACATTCTCCAAATGTTATAATTGGAGAATGTTTTAATAAAAGGAAAGGTGGGAAAGGCATGTAGTATTATTGAGTATGACCATGAGATAGATGTTTGTAACTTTATACATTACAGTAATCATTGAAGATGATAAAATATTTAGAGAGAAATCCAGGATACAAAACAGAAATCAGTGAAATCACCAATCCCAAAGTTACAAACGGGTACTCTCTTCTTTCTGCAAGTCCCAGCCCTGATTCTACCGGAGGAGGAGGTAGAGATAAGATAATTACCGACAGAGATGAACAAGAACAAGGACGGCACAGAGGATCAAATATCCTAACTTTAGCAGCACTTCATCATCATCGGTCCCTCTTGAAAAGAAAATTTTGAGAGCACCGAATTAGCCACTGTACCTACTGCTCCTTCCCACCGGAGTCCACCACCTCGTCGGAAGACTTGTTGGACTGCCTGGGGGAAGTGAGCGGGAACAGGGTCAGCAGCTCCGGTGGATCAGACCCTCTTGGGGTCGTCGTCCTTGGGGAAGGGTGGAGATAGAACCCCTTCTCCGCAATCGCCCTCTCCTCCTCGGAGAAAACCGTCTCCGACACCAGCGGCGTCACGGGGCTTGGGAAAGGTGCTGTCTTTGCCGGGGGAGTAACGGTAACGCCCCCACCCACCGGCTGGAATCCCGGGAGATGAGCGGACGACGGCGGCGACAGCAGGACCTGGGGCGGCGGGGACCGGGGCGAGTGCAGGGACGCGAACCCCAGCTTGATCTCCAGCTTCCTCACGCTCGGACGCCGGTCGTGGAGTTTGAAAGGCGGCTTCTTCCGTCCCATCATGGTCCTTGCTGTGCCGGTCACCGGAAGCTTGTCAGGGGAGTCTCCGGCGGACGCGCCGGTCAGCTTCTGGACCACGTCCCGGAAGTTGTTGGCGTCGGCTTGGACGAAGGTTGTCGGCGGCGATACGACCGTCGTTGACGCAGGCATAGTTGAGGTCTGGGTGGCGTTCTGGTTCATGGCCAGCCTCTCCATCGCCCCTGCGACGGACGACTCAGGTCTCAAGTCTCAGCTGCACACCCACAACTGAGTTTCTCTATATACTTACACATGGGACCTTGTATTCTCTTCCCTTCTCTTCTCTGCCATGTCTTGCCTGCTTTTTAAAGTCTAGAGAGAGAAAGCAGGGACGCGTGCGGAAAGATCACAGACGTTGCCCATCCCTCTCTCTCTCTCTATATAAAATACTAATAAAAAAAGTCTAAGGTTTTATTTATTTGATTAGTTTTATAAACTTTTATATGTTATATTATTAAATAAAATTTTATATATAATTTTTTATTTTTTAATTTACTATATAATTAATTTTAACATTTTCTCTATTTTTAAAATTAAAATTAAAACTAAATTTTCGTTAATAAATAAGCATAAGTCTAGAGAGACAAAGTTGATGCTGTTTTATTGTTCTCTCTTTATCTTTATGGTTATAAGCTTGTATTTAATTTATTTGATAGTAACTTTTTCCTTAGAAGTAGAAAAAATACTTCTTTTATCGTACAAAGGAAGTAACTTTTGATTTTAAAAAAGTAAAAAAGTTATCTCAAAATTTTCCACATTGTTACATTAAGAATCATATTTAATTTTAATAAAAAGGTTACCCAACGAACTAGTAATTTTAAAAATCTTTGTAACGTGAAAGTTGATTTTTAATTAATAATAACACATGAAAATTATCTGTTTTTTATTAAGTTGAATAATTAAGTAAATTATTGACTTTTAATTTTAAATTTTTCGTAAACTCTCGTGCACTCTCTTTTTTTTTTCTTCGTCGATCTGGTTTTAGAATTGTATTATTCTTAATATTAATTATAATCTTTTTTTTTAAAAAAAATTATGTTTTTTAACTTTTATATTTTAAATATATCATAAAATAATTAATAAATATAAATATCATCATTCGTAATTTTAGCGTAATATTGAAATAATATTTTTATAAAAACTTACACACACGTGCGTGTATATATATATATATAGTATGATATTTTCCACCACAGTATCTTTTGAATCGTAATCTTTCAATCAAAAATTATATTGTTTGAATATTTTTTTATCTAACATGACATACATTACTTGATTGATACCAAATCGACTATAAATAATATAATTTTACGTAAGATAAATAAAACAATCTACTTGTAATATATCTACAACAACATCACATATGTTGTCATAATAAAAATAAAATAAATAAAGTGATCTACCTGTCATATAAATATATTCGGTAGAAATAACATTTTAATCTATATTGACTCAAGCCCTATTTGGTACTCTAGTTTTAGTTTCAATTGTAATTATACACGAACTCTTATATGCTATTATAACCATATAAAATTCTCGTACACAAATTTCTACTTCACATTTTACTATACACCTCTAACATTATCTGTGAAATTACTATTAACTTTAATTCTCTATGGTTATTAGAATTGAAGTTAAAGTTAGAATTGAATTACCAAACGAAACTTAAGAGTTGAAAATTTCAAACTCCACGATGTTTTTACATTTTCAGTTACATATATTACAGGTAGAATCTGATGTATTTGTTTTGTGAAATACTAGTTTCAACGTTTCAGATTAATAAGATTTAGGGATTGGGTAAATAAAAAAATTAAAAATGAGCAGATTAATAATTCGAGAAATAAATAATAATAATTTTAAATTTAAATCAAAGCACACGAAATATTAATTTTAAAAAAATAGACAGTAAAGAGCAAGGGAGAAAAGTGGGGAATAATTTTAAGTGGGAGATCTTTAATTAATTTTTGTCAATGGGTAATAAAGTAATGGTTGGTGGCATCAAGAATCCTCCCTTTAGTGAAAGAGAGGGCTCTCTTTTTGTCCACTGTGTTTCTTTTCAGCATTATTTGGTTTTCCTTTTAAAGTGGTGGTATTTTCAATCTTTTTAATTAAAATTTTATTATGTACGTATTTTAAATATTAAAATCCAAAAGATTTGACTTTACTATCAAAAAAAAAGATTGAGATATGATACCAGCTAGCTAGGGTTTTTTAACCATCCATGTTTATTCTTTTCAATTTCTAATGTTTGGATCGTTAAAGAGATCCAAACATAGAGTTTATGGTTTAGAATTTAAAGTCTATTTATTGTGAAAAATTAGTGAGAATTCATAAGAAATAAAATGTAAAAGAAAGTATTTTATTTTGCTCTCTACTTTCCTGATATTTGTGTTTATTTTAGGATTTAATTATCAAATTTTATTTCAAGCTAGAGAGAAAATTGTGCAAAATCAATAAATTTAGTCAAAGTCAATTTTTTTTAGATTCAAAGATTTTGAAAAAAAATAGCCATATGGAATTGTATAAAATGGGTGTGATTGTGTTTAGAATCTTTTTTTTTTTACACTTAATTTGTTTAAGTAGAATTACAAGACCATGCCAAAAATCAACAAAAAACTCAATTTTTATGGTTTACAACTTTACATTCTGTTGTTGCTAATTAATGGCTTATTCTTTCTCATACTAGCTACCAGGAAGATTTGGTGATTAGAAGTAGATTTGGGCTCATATAAACATGAGATTTTGAGATTATATTAGTTAATGTAATTAATACGTACAATATGAACTAAATAGCATATATTGACATGACAAATTATGTTTACTTACAATATACATATTATTAAAATTATCAACACATACCTCTGTGAGAGGAGTCATGCACAATTAGTATAATCCATTTTTCTTGATTATAAGATTGGATTGTTAATTATAAGATGTGCATATATAGAACAATGTGGATCATAGAATCTAATGATCATAATTTCAACAATATTACCATAAGCAATTAACCTGTAATCTACGTATGGCATCAAAAGTCTTCCTTATGATTTTATTAACTTATCCTTCCAAAGGACAAAACAAAACTCTAATCCTGATTGTGGCATGGATTTCTCTGGATATATACATGTACTTGTCAAATTTTTAAATCATGATCTGAAACAAATTTAATTATTCTTCATACAATTTTGTTGGATTTCCCAGGATGACCCATTTAATATTTTAATTTTATAAGGACTTTGGTACAAAATGTGTATCTAACCCTAATAAAGTTTGTGAAAAAGGTGAGAGAAGGACAACACATCATCACTTTTGTAAGAAAAAGGATGACAACTGTTTTCTTAATTTCTTCATGTTTTGTTGTTACATCGTCTTGATTAAAAAATCGATCAAACTGAAATTTTAATGACTTGCTCATGACTCACTGTCCTTTAGTTTGGATGGTTGTATTAAGGATCAGAATAGTGTAGAGTTATTTCAAAAGAGGTTTCAAATAAATCACATCACTGCAATTTTACAATATGCATGTACTTGGAGAAATCAGTTTGAGGGTGAAACGAAGTCTGTTTGGATCAAAATTTTGTCGACAGATCAAGAACTTGTTGAACATTATTCTTGATAAGTTTCGTAATTTTTGATGTAGCACAGTGATATAACAGATTTTTTTGAAAAGAAGATAGCCAAGATTGGTAAAATCTGCATTCTTCCCTCTTGTTTGTGTTGTTAAATGTATCACTGGTTATTTGTGAATGAACGTAGATGTGTGATTCCTTTGATTATAATTAAACATTAGAAAAAACTCATTTGTGCATATTATAAATTATAGTGGAGATTTGGAAATGAATCAATTGATTATGTGATTTTTACTTGATCGATCTTCATATCAAAGAAGTTTTTCACGTAAAATATTGGTAAGTATGTTATGCTTGTAGTTTGCTTATTTATTTAGTTTGATTTTTGCTGCTTATGATCACCATTGAGATGAATTTTACAAAATCCTATTGGTCTTTTTTCTCAACATTAATTTGTATGGGTTCAAAGTCGCAACCCATGATTTTTAAATTCTCATGGAATTATGAAGTGTCTGTTCACGCCATTAATGTATTAACCGACCTCACTTATTATATAGCCACAATATGGTGTTGATATATGTTTCCAAGGAAGTCAAATCAAATCTGTTTGGAATCAAAATCCTGATAGGGTGGCTTTTACTTCAATTGCGCCCACAAGGTGGTCCAGATGAAGTTAAAAGCCGATCGAACAAAGAAATTATATGCTGTGCTATACTGTTTGTCTTTATTAATTTTCGTATCTTTGAAAAATATGAAAAAGATGTAAAATAATAACTCAAAATTGTTACCTTTTTTCACCGTTTCCAAAGGCACAACCCCTAGTTATCTTCCCCTTGCATGGTTAATTAATTTCTGAACTTTTTGTGTGTAATCATGCATGGATAATCTATCTTCTCTGCCTGCGCGCATCTGCGAGAAAACCATGGATTGCTGCTGCTTCCACCACCTTGAGCAATGGAAGAAGCTAGCAATTAATAATCATATTTTGAAGTAATTGAGTTGATGTAGAGTTTAAAATTTAGGATTTAATGTTTAAGATTTATGATTTAAGGTTATTAGAATATTATTAGTCAGATCTACAGAATTATAAATACGATTATTCGATGCCCAAAACCCTAAAACAATGAAGAAGCAAATAACGCTACAGAATATGATGGTGGTCTAGCTGGTGATTAGTTTGGTTGTGATCAACTTCATATTGAATTGGTTGATTTAAAATATATAAGAACAAATTAAAGAACATATATTCTAGTGGTTTTCAGCGTCATCTGGATATTCCTCTTCACACCACCCTACTTTTCTTCTTTTGGGGATTAAGTTAAGATGAAGAACAATTCATTACATATGTTAATCAATTTTTCATGAATAGGAATATTATATATTTCAACTTGCAATTAATGGAAGGCAAGACAAGCAAAGCTGGGAAAGGCCATATAAAAGCAATAGATATGATATTATACAAGCTAGCTAGACATATGTGGTGTAGATCTGATTATATATTCATATCATGACTACCTTAGCTAGCTCTCAATCTATTATGTTGCTATACATATATACCTACATATATATATATTCCATTATGTTTTCTAAGATCACTGTCTTTCATATATGTTAGAATATATAAAGCTTGATTGAAGTATAATTGCTCCTCTACTTTATTGTAAAAAAAAGAAAAATTTTGATTTTGTAAGACAAATGCAAACTTTTTTTTTTTACCTGAATTTAGGATTTAAGATTTAAGGTTTACAAAGATTTTCCTACAAAATCGAGATTTTTTTATCAAGATAAAATTTATAGACTTAGAAAATCATTGTATGGTTTAAAGAAAACCTCTAGGAATTGGTTACTTAAGTTATTTAATTCTCTCATCAATGTTGTCTATACACAATCCAAATTTCTTTATTTTCCTTAAATGATAGTGGCACACATGTCATCCTTCTTGTTTATATATGTAGATAATATATCGATAGTTGGTAATAATATAAATGCCATAAATAATCTCAAAAACAATCTTCATAATTAATTTCTTTTTTATCAAAGACCTTAGAAAAATCGAAACTCACACCAATGAATATTGTGACAATCCTCGCTTCATCGATGCACAGATCCAGATTTGGGGTGCTCACAAGAGGAGACGCACGAAATGAGCTTGCAGCACTAGGGCAGAAGATGCTGGATAGAGCCGTTACATTAAAAGAGTTTAAACGGGTCAACGGACCCAAGAGCACAACCTGAACACAGACTTACTTAAGCCCCCCTCAAAATCGGTCTATCTATTAGACCGAGTTTTGGAAAGAAACGATGGTGATGAAAGTGAGGTGTGGGTTTAGTGAATACATCAGCCACTTGATCATAAGAAGGAATGTAGGTAGTCTTCAGAGCTTTAGCAGCCACTTTCTCTCAGATGAAATGATAATCAATGGCTATGTTTTTGGTTTTCGCGTGAAGAATAGGATTGTTGGAAAGAGAGACGGCGCCTTTGTTGTCGCACTTGATCATAGGGATCCGATTTTGTTTGATGCGTAACTCATGTAGTAATTGGTTGATCTAGGTAATTTCAGCCGTTGAAGTAGCAAGAGATCTATACTCTACTAATTCAGTGGCGCTTTGAGAAACTGTTGGTTGCTTCTTGGCACTCCAATTCAACTAATACAATTGTTGCCAAGGAAGACGCACGTGCCTGTAACTGATCATCGAGTAAGGGGCCGGACAAGATGCCCAGTCAGCATCACAGAATCCTGTCAAAGAAACAGATCCTTTAGAGGTAAAAAAGAGGCTTTTGTTAACCGTTCCTTTCAGATATCGTAATATTCTTTTGAGCAAACCAAAATGAATTTGTAGTGGGTCATGCATGTATTGGCTAAGAACATTAACGAGGTAGCAGATATCAGGTCGAGTAAGGCACAAATATTGTAGACTACCAATCACATTACGAAACAGATGAACATTCTCATAAGGCTTGCTACATTGCAACAAGTATTGGCTTAGTTTGCTAGGCAAAGGAATCTTAATAGGCTTGCAATTTTCCATATCCAAATGCCTTAAAATAGAAATCAAATATTGCATCTGACTTAGGTACATACCTGTTGACGTGGAATTTACTTCTATCCCCAAGAAATAATGCAGCTTACCAAGATCTTTCATAGCAAAGGTTGCATGTGCTTCATGAACGAATTTATTTATTGTGTTGCTGTCATTTCCTGTAATAACAACATCATCCACATAGACCAAAATATACATGACAATATTATTTTTTTATAAACGAAGAGAGAAGGATCTGAATAGGTAAAATTAAAGCCAAAATTTTTTAAGAACTGGCTGAATTTCTCAAACCAAGTTCTTGAAGCTTGCTTCAGCCCATACAAAGCCTTGTGTAACCCGCAAACATACTTGTTAGGATCACATGTTTCAAATCCTTGTGGTTGTCTCATATAAATAGGTTCAATTAAATCTCCATACAAAAATGCATTTTTTACATCTAATTGTCGAATATCCCATCTATGCATGGTAGCAACAGAAAGTATCGTTCTTATAGTGGTTGCCTTAACAACCGGTGAAAATGTCTCAAAGTAATCTATACCCTCAACTTTAAGTCTCTCAAGGCTTCCATTAGCATTGGTTTTAGGCTTGAAAACCCATTTACTCCCTGTGATGTGCATGTCCTTGTGTCTAGGAACAATAGTCCAAGTTTTGTTTTCCTTTAAGGCTTTCATTTCCTCTTTCATGGCATTAGACCATCCTTCATCACATAGGGCTTGAGAAGCACTTCTAGGGACACAAGGTATAGTATTGATAGTGCATTGCATGGCATATTTGGGATTGGGTTTGACTATGCCACTTTTGGATCTAGTTTTAATGCATTGAGTATGAATTTCAGTATTTTGATTAGCTACATTAAGTGGTTCATTTTGAGTACTTGGCATACCTTGTTCTGCTTCATTACCTTGCTCCAAGTTGGGTTCGGT
>JAMKPZ010003922.1:0-33543 GCA_024699675.1 Amphibolis antarctica | reverse complement strand
GTCCATGATAATATCTAGCCTAGTGAAACAATGATGTGTAATTAGATGGACTAGCAACGAGATATATTGAGTTAAATGTGTGACGAATAATCAATATACCAGATTACCATTTGAAAACCTTCCTAATTATAAAGTAACTGATGATTGTGACTGATGATTGTGATGATAAGTCAGATCTGAATCAGAGAATTCTTTTGATGTGACTAATAACCCTTGATACCTTCAAACTGTAGACCATCACTAAAACAATGAACCTCACTGTGACTACTACATTCAGAAAACTAAAAAAATCCATTGTTTCATTACCCATGCTCTCTTATGACATCCTCACATGTTCTATCATCCGTGTTTAAGGACGGGCAAAAGCTTGTCCTTTGTTCATATGGGGTTGGACCATTCTCTCCCAGAGTAGCTGTTGGAATGGGCGTATCTGTTTCCCTAGTGGAAAATTCTCCATCACAACCCTCTTGGCGTGGAGAAAACCAACTAGAAATCATTTGACATGCTTCTGAAGGAGAAAGCAGAAAATGTGCAGCCTTGTGAGCCATGTCAAAAATAGCTTCTATAAATATTTCAATTGCAAGATGGAGGTCCTGGAAAAAAAAAGAGTGTTTGTTGATAATCTAACTTCACATGCTGTGAGAAATCACTAACTTGAAATTGTATGCAATCAAGAGGATTCAACCAACTAGTGTAAAATTTTACTTTCCATTTGAAAAGTGAAGTTTAAGTTAGACACACCTCAATAACACCACGCCTCCTATCAGTTGTACGATGAACAATATGGTGTTTGATGCTATTTGATTTCTTCAAGTGTACATCTGCAGTTTGCCAATCCACCAGATGGTTATCCTGGGAAGCTCCAGGACCTCTCAACACAGCAGATTGATAAAATATCAAAGGTAAGCTCAAGACAAAGGTCAGAGGCCACAGAACCCAGGAAAACAAGTACTTGGTTAAACGTACAAGGCGCCTTTCATATCTGTGGAAAGAGCTTGCATGAGATAAACGAGAAGCCTGAGACCTAGGGGTACCAGAAATCATATGTTCTTCATTATCTTCTTCACCAGATGTGTAATCATCCGCCGATGAGAAATCAGAATAATCAGAAAGCTCATGAATGAATTTATTGAAGGAAGAGACACCACTGGTTTCACAAAAGAAGGTGCCATTCGTAAATATTTGCATCTATAAAACTTTATAGAGCTCAAGAAAGAATTGTGGAAATTATGAAGGGATTACAAGCATGGAAAGCAAGTTCAAATATAATCTTCAGGTGATTGGCACATTTTTTATCAACCATCAATAAAACATTTTTAGTAAGAGGTTATTAAGCATTGTAAGAAGAGAAAATAAAGCATGGAACTTGTATCATTATATGATAACTTGTTCAGGTGATTGAAGATTCTGGTTCGTTAGCACATTGACAAAAGTAACTTGCATCATTAAATAATAGATAAGGTCACAAATAACTAGACCATCCTAATTAAATTTATGCATGTACGTCTGGAACTGTACCAGTTATAATGAAAAACAAGCACTCCGGCATGCAAAGAGAACATTAGTGATTGATTGGTACAATTCATTGTTTTCATTCTAGCAAGAAATAAATACTAAGGCCATATATTGCATAATGTGATAAGGTAAAATGATCAACTCACTTTTCCATCCAGCATGGGAGCCGAGGTCCACGAAAAGTGGGCCTGAGTTCCCATCCATGTATCCCTTCAAGAATAGAAGACTTTCCAGGAAGAATGGCCAAAAGAAGTGCCGAGAATCCATTAATTAACCTCACAATATTATTTAATGATTCATATGTAAATGTCTTCACTGACCTGCAGAGAAATAACTCATATATAATTGCAATAAAATGTATATGAAAAGACTTCTAGGTAGCCCAAGAAAAATTAAATAAGCCACCAATGCATAACTAGACAGTCTTCTGAGAGAGACAGTTGATGAAAATATTGCAACAACAAGAAGCTATTTATTTAAAATGTAGGAGCTGAACCTAACAACTTAATTATTGGTCACTAAAATTCAAATATACATACCATTCTAAAGGTAAACCGGCTCAATTTCTAACACATTACTTACACAATAAGATTTGCATGTGCTCTCGTCAGAAATATGAGCTGCTAATAAAGGATCTATATGAATATTTTGTTTACAGTCTTCTTGGTATTGAAGAGATGGTGATCGGAGTGCTTACGAAGGACACATGATGAAGTGCTCATAATATCCATACTTATCATCTACAGCTGTATGCTTGTATGTGAAAGCACTTTTGTTCGATTGTAGTACACAAAACAAGCATATATTTATCATTATTGGTTTGTAGGACCACAAAGTGCACGTTTCAACGCCAACAGACCAAACTAGATAACGAGCATTGTTGGTTTGTACTTTGAAGGACCTATGATGATCATCCAAACTTTCTCTAGTCCTTTGATCAAGAATCAAAAGAAAACTAGAAAACGAGCATTACAACCTTTATTATCATTTCCAAATTAAAGCCACATCAAGAAGACAATATTTATATAATCCAAAGGTTCCCAAAAGTCCCATTGTATCTCTCTTATGATTAAAAAGAAAGATGCGACCTTCGTTAAAAGAATAATATCTTCTTTCTTGAGAAAATTCGTAAATTCAAAAAAAAAGGCTGCTTCAGGAGACAGGAAAAAGGTGATCATAAAAATCACGAGAATCTCTTTATTAGCCTTTTCATAATTCGAAGATTTCTTACGACCAACAAATAGGGAATAAGGAAAAAAAACATCAAGGTTACCACCGCCATGGACGACAAACAGCATATTCGCTCGCAAATAGGAAAGCAAAGGTCATATCTTGCAGTCCTACCTCCTCCATTCCAAAAGTCAAAAATATAAAATCTCTGCATTTCGTTTAATTCAGAAAGCAATGCAGCAAATGAAGACAATAAACGTAAGGATTCGTTCACCCTGTAAAAATTGCGGAAAGGAAAAACTCAGCCATAAAAACTCCTAAAAATCTCAAATTGAACATTCCTACCGAACCAAAGCCGCAACTCTGCAAACCCAGCAACCCAATAGCACAAAACGATGGTCTCTCATCCACAAAACATGGCATCGAACGCAAACAGAAATAACCAAAATGACAACAAGAACAGCAGCAACAACAACAAACAAACAATTTTAAAAAAAATATCCGCACGAATTTCGTTTCCGAAGGAAACAGGGAAGACCGAAAGGGACGGAGGAGGGGGGGGAGAAACACAACACAAAACTTACTCCTTTGCAACGGCGAGGACATTGTCCACCAAACGCTGCAGCATCTCTTCCAGGAACCCGCACCACGACCAAATCGAACCACGGCAGGAGAAGCTACAAGTCTTTTCTCTGGGTTGGACAGAGACGGGAGACGTCAGACGACAAGCGATTCCGTGCCTCCGAGGGCTTTTAATAAAAAGAGCAGAGCAGCCCTTATTTAACTTGGGGGATGGACTAGGGAGTTGCGGCGATCCAAGGCCAGTTTTCCCGCCACGTGGCCCGTTTTATGAATTATAAAAACGATTAATGTATTATTATTATATAAATTTTTATTATTTAAATTATTATTTAATTTTAACTTTATTTATAAAATTAAATTAATTTTAATTTTATCTGGTCGAAAAAAATTATCTATAAACTATCATTTTTCTTTAAATTATTACTTAAAAAACTTTACCGGAGTTTTAAATTTAAAATAGTAAGCTTAAATAAAAAATTCTTATTTTTTACGTATAATTAAAATTTAAATTAATAAAATTTTAACGAAAAGTGGAAAAAAAAGTTCTAAAAATAAGAGAAAGTTCATTCACCTGATTTTGTTCGTTTTTAACTACAATCAACTTTTAGAGTTAGACATTATCGTAATAAAGAAATAGATATTAATTTAAAAAAAAAAATTTACTGCACCATAATATAATAATCTTTGTGTTTTATTTCTATAAAATAATAGTTTCATTTAGAAATAAAGTTTACGAAAAATTTTATTATATAAATTATATATTTTAAGTAATAGAAGTACTTTTTTTTTACTGTAATTATAAAAAAAATAAAAAAATATTTTTATCTTAAAAAATATATTAATCTAAAAATATAAATTTTTGACTCATTTAATTTATAAATTTTGTTAAATAAAATCATAATAATCGCCTTGTGTCGGTCAGGCATCTGTTCGTTTCTTTGCTTCGTCCGACACATATCAATCGCAGCTCCGGCAATCTTTTTTTTTTAATAAAAAAAAAAACTTTTTGTTGTCGGCGAAAGCGCGTGGGGGCGGTGGCGCCACGCATTTCCAACGTCATTGTTTCAAAAAAAAAATATATATATCCACTCCTTTGTAAAAATAAACTTTTAAGTTATTTTTATCGATAATATCAAGATTAAGTGATATTAATGTATTTGAATATAATAAAAATTCAAACTCAAAATTTTAAAATCTAAAGTATCACTATCATCAAATTATCATTTCAGTCGTAAAAACTTTTAAATTGTTGAGAATGTTCAAACATTTATAAGAAAAAAAAATTAGTACAGTGAAATAAATCAGGTCTGATTTGAATTCTATTCTTTTTTACAATATTGAACTTTTATTTTTTATATCTTTTTTTTTCAAATTTAATTTTCAAAATGTCGAAAACCTTCGCAAGTGTTTGGGTTTGAAAGTTTTTTTGTGAGGAAAGGATTTTTTTTTCAAGAAAAGAAAATTTTAAATTAAATGATGAAATTTTCATTTATTTTTTAAAAAATGTTAAAAGTTTTATTTTTACGTAAATAGACGAACTGAGTTTATTGCAAAAAAAAGATCTTTTCACAATTTCACCTTTGAAGATAAAAAAAAACTTAAAAAAGAAAAACAACCACAACAAACATATTTTTTTTGACGTTGATGTGATTAAATATCATTATAAAGTTAATATGAAAAACTTGTCTCGAGAATCCACTTATATCATCGTAACGTTAAGAGTGATTTTTACATTTAAAATGAGTATTTCCAAACGTAACCTAAATTATAATATTGTCTTAAATATTTGTAAAAATTTAAAATTATAACTAAAATACCACTTCTCAAATACCTACAATGATGGTAAAATTACCATTTTATGTTTTTAAAAGTATATAAAATAATATTATAAATAAGAGGATATATGAGCCACTTTCGACGTTAACAAAGATTCAATATCATCATGGATGACAAATATTTGTTAACGAAAATTTAATTCTAACTTTAACTTTATAAGAATACTTTTACAAATAATATTAAAATTATATAGTAAATTATGAAATAAAAATTTGTATATAGTAATTTATGTAATGACGACGATATATGAAAATTCATGTAGAGTTAAAATTAAAATTAAAGTTAAGTTAAATATAGCCAAAGTTGGGTAAACAAAAAAAAGGCTCCATTATGAACAGTACGGTCGTACGAAATAATATACACAAGCCATCGTATAAATTACACAAACAAAATTGGAAATTATAAGGATGATCATTTTGCCTTCAGTCAAGTATTCTCATTCATTAGAATGAGGAAAATAACAATGCAAAGCTAATGTGTTTGCCAATCAGTATAGGCATCATGATGTCAATCCAAACAGAAAAACATCCAGAGTGTTGTGGAGTACTCATTTACAGTATCTTGTTGTAATCTATACAAGAAAATGCATTGATCGATCCTTATTTTCCAAAAGGAAGAATTCCTCTATACAAGAGTGGAATTATTCACAAGGTATGAAAATAACCAACGTTCCCATCTCTTACCTCCTTGAGATCATGAAGGATGCCTTCAACCATAAAAGCAACTGCAAACTCGCACCTTAACTACATCATTCATGAAAACATTCAAGGCTCATTTGTTTAAAAAGTTTTTACTGTGCATTGAAGTTAATCACTATACATTGTTATATATTTATCAAATAATTTTAATATTCTACAATAAAATTATCATCATCATAAATTGTACATCTCTTCAAAAAACATACACCTCACCTTACTTGATCTCATATATACAACAAACATACCTTCAATAGAGTACATAGATTGCAAACAAACATATCAGCACTATGATTAACCAAGCAAAGACAAGGTGTGACACAGATATCCATGGAATTGAATTCTTCAGCTCATCCATCGACCTCTGAAACATGTCTTCAGTCTGCATCATTGTTCAGTGAGAACTGTAACTTCTAGCAATGAATTAAATGACAGACTACATATTCTAGGAAAATAATAAAGCACTGTTGGAATCATGTGATTTGCATGATATAATCTGACCCCTTGGTATCACAGTAGCATTGCCACGAAAAATATCTCATTGTTTATGACGATCACATATGAGACAAGGGGATTCAACTGACGTATTCAATAAAAAAGCTACAACTAACAAGTCTATAATTACACAGGGCTTCAGATTCTACCGGCAGGGGTTATGTAATAGTTGTCAAAAAAGGATCCCTGCAACATCAATTTTGTAAAAATAACCAAAAGGCATAAACAAATCGTATCCTAAGGCAAAAAATCTTGTTTTCTAAGCCTTTTAATCAGTTTGTTTTACCTCTTCGTGTCAGATGTTCTAAAATGATGGCCTAACTAATACTTCATTATTTAATGGCATTGAAAAACACATAATGAGCATTGGCTTCCATACCATTATACCAATGACATCCACTGATATAAAAAAATTTTAAAAGAATTTCCATAAAGAAACCAAATGTGCCAGACAAAAGCCTAAATCCATTCTATTACAAGGACATCATTCATAACGTTTGAAGTTTTCTACAGACATCAATCATAAGGTCTGATAGAATGTTGTTTATTTGCTCCATTCTGTTGAAAAAAATTAGCCTAAGTTCCCTAGTCGTTACAAGGTTATGACTTTTATGTTTATCACGATCAGGCTCCTAAAGTATGACTGCACGAGGATAGCTTGAGTTGTTTGATTTTCTTTAGTTTCCGTTCACCATAAAAAAGGTAGGGTAGCAGACATCATAGTATTTATAAGCATAAACAAAGAATTACTTAAATCATTCAATTCAATTTCATGGAAATCAACAAAATTGTGGTGTGATGAAGCCTTCCCGTAAATTATCCTGCAAATCCTTTGATTTTGTTTTGATTGTATGTTTTTGTCTATAAATTCATTATTTTGCACCCATGCATAACATATTTATATATGCATGAGAATGAGAATATGAAAAGAATGTGTAGCATAGTCAAATTCAGTTTTGTGAAATAATGCAAGAAGCAAAACAAGAAATAGTGCTGACCATCTCCAAGAAACCCTGCTTAAAAGGAAGATTCCGGTCAGCTTGTTCAAGGGAATAACGTAGCATGCCCACTATTGCCAGTTCAGTTGCAGCATTGGTTGTATCTGACGTAAAGTTTTAGATAGTGTCAGCCTAAGAAGCACCCGAGCATAGCAAGTAGTCATTCACTACAAACCACAAAATAAACTTGGTAGATTACCTGGAATGTCAAATATCTGTTTTGTTGGTGGAATACCCAAGAGTTCACCCAAATGAGAACACACCTGTGCACGCTCACTAAATGAGAGTTGATCACCATGTGTGACTACCACAACAGGTCTGCTGTCTACAATTAGAGGAAAGAGCAGAATATGTGGGTTAATCAGCTTGATAACACAGGTGTTTTTTCCATTAATATGTAATGCAGTGAATAAGATTATATAAGTACAATGGACAGAGTTCACTTCCCTAGCAGATATTGTATTTAAAAAAACAATCGAATTGGTGCTTTAGATTAAAAAGTTTCTTTCAAAATCCAGCCTTATAAGAATCATAAAAAGACCAAAAATATGTTCAAGGAAAATTACTCAACCAAAAGAGAAGACACACAGAATATGACGTCTGTTTTCATCTATTCAAGCAGCTGCTAGTTAAAAAAACACAAACATCTCAGCTAACAGATGAGGCACTTAAGATCCTAAGTATCAAGTAAATGGATTGTGCAACATAAATGATTTCCATGATAAATATAGCAGTCTGCTAAGAATGCAAATGCAAAAACAATGAGATTGAAAAAATCATTTTGATTAAGAACAGAGAATGAAAAGCATCTTTATCCAAGGAGTAGGACGAGAACAAAGAATGAACAATGAATGCTGATGCAATCATAATTAAAAATGGTAAAAATAGAAATAAATAGCAACACATGATCAGGCTTAAGAAAAGTCAACAAACATCACATTGCCCAAAATTAAAATTATCTTGGGCTTTAGAGCTTTGTTTGCCACCCACATGCTAGGATTACGGCATTGCTTAATTTATTGGTGTTGTTAGCACCTATTTATTTCAATATTAAAAAAAAATATAGACATGAATGTGAAAAATTGAAGCAAAAGTGATTGAATGTGTAAGCAAAACACCATATAGAAGTTTAAACAAATAGTGCTAACCCCTGAAAGACAGGAATGGGTAGTTGAATGTCTCAACCAGAATGTCAGTGTAATGCTCATTGTCATTGTGCAAGGACTTCAGAACCAAAGCACCATTGACAACAAATATGACAAAATTAACTTTTCTGATCTCACAAGGGATGCATCCATGTACCATCGTATCTTTTTTTTTCAAATTTGTAGCTGATGAATCTGTATCTCTGTAAAGTAAGGAAAAAAAGTAACAGAAATAAGATCTACGGTTGCCAACTCAATTAAAACTGTTGTAGTCCACGATGATGATAAGAAAATGCAAAAGAAATGTAGTTGTGAGTCCTTGAATTCTGCCTTGCGTTTTCCAATTGAATTGATAAACCATATGGTGGTATCCACATGAATATAGTGGTTTGAAATCATTCAATTTGTTTGATTATCACAACTATAAAACAGAAAAATGCCTTGTGGAAAATCAACAAGTCTCACCTAAAAACCATCTCACCGTGCCTCACTCCTCGAGTCATCCACATCTCTAGTAGTTTGAAATTATCAGACAATTTTTTTGACAAACTACGTGAATCATAAATGCAGAAGGATTTTGAATGTCTTGGAATCATGTACTCTTGTAAGAAGCAGGTCCCATCAGCTGTGGATAAATTATCTGAAATGATCTAAAATTTGCATTAATACATCCTACCTTCTACATTTACCATGGATTCTCCAATAAAAAAATAGCCACATAGTAGATATCAAAGTCTATTTCGTAGATCATGATTAAATAAAAAAAAACAGAAAGACTTACAGGACTCTTGCGCTCTATCAGGAAGATGGTACCCAACCTGATCCTCGAAGATTCTTGAGATTTTGTTCACAAGACTGCTCTTACCGGAGCCTCTTGGACCAACAAGAAGCAAGGTGGTGGTTCTAGGTACATCATAAACATATAAATCCTTGTTCCCCACTGGCTCAGTCCATTGACCAGGTGTGTAACTTCAAAAGTCAAAACCACATTCAATTTCTGTATGATTCTACGATTGGAAACTAGTAAATAATACAGTAAGAATGAAACCTTCTAATATCAAGCTTCAACAATTTCAGGTGGGTGCTAGTATTCTCATAATTAGAATTCCTCTCATAATTACTAACGAGTTCTAGATAAATTGAATTCCTCTTCATCTCACTGATTCCATCTTCATTCGATGGCACATTCTGAGGGAAACCATTCTTCTGCCTGAATCACCAACAACAAACCATGTGGTAGTCCAAAGCAACCAATAACAAAAAATCACAAAAAAAAGGACAACCGAAAAGGGTTAAGTGCCAGAGACGACGTCTCGCCGTTCATTAGGTTTCCGATATGGAAAAAAGTAGGAAGCAGACTATTCCACATCCGGCACAAGTATCTCATCCAACCTCACCGTTCTTGTCGGTAAACCATAGCAATCCGAATAGAGAGGGAGAAATAAAACACAATCGAAGGAAACAACAAGACCTGATTTTGATGGAATCCCTTGCGCAACCTTCACTTATGGATTGATGGGTATTTGAGGACGTGCAGTCATCGTCGGAGGTTGAGGACAAGTCATCGAGGAGTGTCTTCTCGGGGTTGCCTTTGTTCCAGAAATGAACACAGAGAGAGGAGAAGCATCCGTAAGACACAGGCACTTCGTCGGCGCGATGTTCGATGATTTGAATGCTACCTGAAAGGATGTTGTGGTCTCCTCCGCCTCCCATGTTCCGCTTGTCGCCGGCTTCTGCTTCTGCTTCCACTTCGCCGCCGCTGGGAATTACGCTGGATTTTTGATGGTGTTCATTAATTCTTTTCTTCCTTCCATACATATTCTTCAAGGTTCAAGCACCATGTTATCTTGTAAGTATGGCTAAAACGTTCCTCTTGATGTCTACTCTTTGAAATATTTTATTTTTTAAATAAAAACTAATTATATACATGATTAATCCATGGTATAATATATTGTCGGTCAGTGGTCACCGTTTGAACTTAATAATACAAGTCTATTCATTAAGATTTTTAAATTTATAAAGCAATGGTTAAAATTGAATAAAAATTGACTTACTTTAATACCTTTGGATCAAAAAAGCATTCGTTTAAATCAAATAAAAATCTTACCATACATTCCTCATAATCAAACGATTATAATATTTGCATCCAACAAAAAGTACATCCATAAACTGCAATCATCGAGACATCTCACGTCTCGACGAAAAAAGAGGGATCTCGGTTCGATAATGAATTTCCAATGATGAATTCTTACTGAAACGCCAATCACAAGAACATTGGCGACGCAGCCAATAGTCAAAAAGAAAATACAGAGACATAAAACAAGGAAGCAGCCCTTCTCTTGACCATGCTCGCAGACACTTCATTTCACCAGCTGCGAAACATATATTCTCTAAAAACAAGGCCCCTCTTGTCTCGCAGCTTTCATCCTAGCCACTTGGGCAATGGTGAATGGCTTGATAAAAAGAAAAGCTCCAAAGCTAAGGGTGTTTCATCATTTTACTTGAATCCAGAGAGCTGAGACGATTTGCAACAAGCGCCTTCAAAGACATTTAACCAGAAGCCACTGTTGAGCATGAGCACGTTATGTACGGATCTCTCCTATGGATGAGAGTGGCAGTAAAGTCGCACGATGTGTGTATCCACGATTTTGCTTCATCTCTTTCTTGGTACTGCAGACCTTCCGCCATGACCACTTATGGCAACAGGACGTTGATTCCATGATGATGGCTTCACTCTACCAGCCAACAGCGCAGACGCAGCAGCAGCTTTGATACTTCTTCTCTTCAACTCAAGTTCCAATCGTTTATCACCAGAGGAACTGGATGATCCAGAGAATATGGAGGAAGCTTTAATTGCCGCCCTTTTATCCTTTGTGTTTTTCTCAAACTTGGGTGAAAAGTTCGCTAACGCAGCTCTTGCGGCATCTTCTTTCGACTCGGGAAGTAGCCGTATGCCAAGGCCCATTCTCCTTGAAACTGCCTCGTCTTCAGCAACTTTTCTCTTTTGACCCTATGAGAGGATATTATAATATGATTGCAGTTCTAAATGAAGTAGAAATAGACAAAAATAAGAACTTGGGATTACTCTTAAGCGAGCTCGAAGGGCTCTGTTAAGGCTATATTCATCGGAGTGCCTGCTATCAGCAACTTTTTGAAGACGCACTAAATGAGGTTCAGATTCTTTCTTCTTTTGTAGATCTTCTTCCTGGTGTTCAAGACGGTAGAATGGATCTGCAAGCTTGCCTCTTTCTGAAGCACAAACATTCTGTAGTTAGTTAATGGTGTGCGGCAGCATAAAAGATGATAGATATAAAAGTAGCACGATTGATCCTCTTGCATGAACATAATGAAAACCTTCATCAGCTGTAAGAGCTAATATTTCTGCATCTTCAACATCATAATCCTCTGTCTTTCGCTGAGCTCCACTTATTATCACGTAATCACAGTTTTTTGGATCTGTCTGGACAACAATTTCATGTTTGCAGCATGCGGACTTCATGGTGAAGCTCCATATCTGATTATAAAAGAAATTAATTAAGTCAATATTAACACTTACAAATTAAAAGAGGGCCAACAAGCAATACATAGAATAGTTCCTGGAGAGGAAATTCTACCATAGAAGCAAATAAGAGAAAGTTCACATGAATGCACTTTTAAAGCAAACGCATTCCAAACATTTTTTTTTACGAATGGCTACTTCCAAAATTTCTAAAAATTTAAATTTTCTACCATTTTGTGCACAATGCAAAAAGTTAGTATTATTAACATGCATATGTTTAGGTAAATGAGTGTTAATACCATAGGGAATAAACTAAAAAATGATTTCATTAAGAATATAATAGCAGTTACACAAATTGAAGATAAAATAAAATCAGCTTAAGTAGTTTGGTTACATCTTCAGGAAATTAAAGAATGCACCAGTTAAAAGAGAAGAATTAATTAATGCACGAAAAACTTAAAAAAAATAGAGAAAAGCCTAAAATGTTTTGGTTAGGAATTGTAAGAATAAATTTAAATTTTATAATTTAACCAAAGATTTGACTATAAAAAAAAGTACATAAAAAAGATCCATGTGGTCAACCTCAAGCAGTAGGATTATAACTCAACTTGTAGTTGTACTATCTTGAACAATCATTTCCAGATTAATTTTTGAATACTAATATATAAGAATTAGGTTTTTCATGGCGTAGAAAAAAGGGATCTATATGTAATGATATCAAGAACTCCACTACAAGACTTGGCAATCAGACACCCCTTGTAGACTAATACCTTCGTAGAATAATAATTTCCCACTTGCTTCTTTTCTGCATTAAATCTTACACCCTTGGCAATCATAGAGTTGCATCCTCCACACCAGACATTAAAGGGCATCTCAAACCTGAAAGAAAAGAATAAATGGCATCAATCGCACAATTCAAGTTAACAATAGAAAGAAAGTAATACTTTGATTAATTGTGAAAAACTTCATGATCCATTATCAACAGATTTAGAATTTCTCCTGCAGATACAATAATGCATGTTTTCTTCTTTAAAATGATATGCAATAAGAACTATACAATTTAAAAATTATGAATGTAGTTATAAAATTTCATTAATGCCTTCAATGGAACATGAATTTATGGCAATGACAAAACACATATTGCAAATCAGACTAAAGTGTCATTTCAAATTTATCGTTAATGGTAAGTTGGATCAGGCAGAATGTCGGTCTAGTTCATTTATGACAACCAAAACGTATTTACAAGTTGGGCTGACGATAATTATACCAGTCTCAAAAATACACAACTCAAGAGGGCCAAGAAAATTTTGATAACATAAATTCAATTTTGCCAGAGATACCCCCACACTGAATCTGGCATCATGGATCTAAGACATTCAAACTAAGCAACTCAAAGCAGTTACCAACATATGACAAAACAAAATTTATATGTTATTTGGTTGACTCAAGGAGGTTAAATATCACAAAAGTTTGATATGATCATGGAATCAGTAATGCTGTTGTTTGGTTAACTCTTAGATGGTGTAGTATATTTCAGATAATTGTACTAAGCATACTTTGAAATTTTGGGTTGTAACTAAAGCTTCATCTCCAAAGGGTTAGTTGCCTTCAAAATTATTTGTGGGCTAGAAATGTAGCCTTTGGGCCCTTGTCACATGGCTGGTGCTTCTTTTGAGTTTCATCTCAAAAGGGGCCGGTAAGAAGTTGGGTAAACAATGTTGCATTCCATTTTATGTTTATAAATTAAGATTTAAGGTAATATGCTGTGGAATCTTTATTACTGTAAGGTTTCTTTTGGCTTTGTAACATTTATGGAGGTTACACTTCATGAATATTGCAGCAATTGCCCATTTCGCACTTAAAGGCTGTCTAGATGTCCTTTTCTACAATTTATTATTACTGTAACATATCTTTAAATGCAAAACATTCATAGATATATGCATTTTTGACTCAACTAACCCTACATAACAACATTAGAATATATAAAAAATGTCAGTAAAATATACTAATATTAGCATCAAAACATTAACTATAGATATACATTAACATATAAATATATTAAAAATATTATATATTTTTTGATAACAAATCATAACAGTTAAAACAACATGCATCATTACCAGATTTGAGATCAGAAAAGGCAAGGATTTGGCTATAATAGAATGAGTTAAAGTGTGTAAATGCCCAACCATAAATCATACCTAGGCACCTAGACATGCATTAATAATTATGTTGTTTACGATCTTGATATCAGGGCGCAACAATTTTCGTGATATCAAAACAATTTCGTGCACATGATAATGCACTATATAACTTTGAAGCTTTTATTGTGAAATTCAAAACATAAAATTTAAAACTAATATTCAAAAGATCAGATTTATGTACCTTATTATCAAAATTCCCTGGTCTAGTTTCCTTGCTCTCTCCCTTAAGGCATGTTGACCATGAAACTTGTTCAAGGAACCCTGAGCCAAATGCAACATAAATTAACAAGTGTAAATCAGAACTATCGCAACAAAGCAAAAATGAGCAAGAGAATCGCAAGGAAAATGAAATTCACCTTTTTTGGGCTCCATTCTGGTGGATAATAAAAGTTATCGGCTCTGGCTGCTGCGAGAGACGACTGCAAAAGAAAAAAAGTGAATATGTTTGAACCATAAGATGGCAGGTAAAGCAACATTCCTGATAACTTCAACATAAAAAGTGTGTTACTTATCAATGCACTAAAAATAATCTCTCGTAGACGTCAAATTTTCACGTGCACAAAAAGAGAACGAGAGAATCATCATCACGTATTTAAGGCTCCTGCCCTTAGGAATGGGAATAGATTCAACATACTCCAATAAATTTAAAAAAAAAATGTTTCCATGGTCTTGATCCCCAAAAATAAAATTTACAAGGAACATATATAATTCAATCGTCAAATGAATTGGCCATCAAAATGTTACTTAACAACAAAAGCATCAAATGCGCTTTTATAAGTTTCTAAGCACGCTAAAAATTCAAATCAGATTTTCCAAAACCATTATTTCTTATCAAATCGATGCTCCATGTGAATCGACCCATAGATTTCTTATCAAATCCATGCTCTTGCCCTTAGCGATAACGAATTCTAATCACGCTAAAAAATAAAATCATATTTTCCAAAACCGTTATTTCTTATCAAATCGATGCTCTATGCGAATCGACCCAGGAGAGGGCAAAGGGCCGATGATCCCAGGACCCTCGAGCCTACCCTAAAACTGAAATTGACGAGAGCATAGAAGAGAGAAAAACAGATTCGATAAGGAACATACCATGATGCCGACCACGAAGGTGGTGGTGGTGGTGGCGACGGCGGCGGTGGCGGCGGCGGCGGCGGTGAAGAACGGGATTTCGCCGGAAGAGTTGCGGGACCGGAGAGAACTGGACGGAAACGGAACGGAAGAGATCGGAAAAGTCGAACTGTAATTTATAATTTTTTGCTCCGAAAGAATACCTTAGATTCGTAGATCGAACCGGCCCGGCTCGATAAGCGTTATCATGATGGGCCTGATGGGCTGAGCCGTCCTGCCGTAGATTTTTTATTTTTCCACCACTAATTTTAACATCCTGATGTTACCATGTTGACGGACACATCTCATTTTCATTTTTATAAAATATTCTCATTTTGAAATATCTAGGTATAGTAAGGGCAGGAAATATAATGTAATTACATTCATTAATTACGTAATAATATTTGTTTTTTTTTTAATTACGAATTTTAAATTTTTTAAATATAATTTTTTAACTAATTTTTATTTTATCACTAAACATTATGATTTAATTTTATAATGTAATTTGACAACATTATATTAATATTATGCTGTAAGAAATATGTAATTTTCATCTTTGCATTGCTGTTGATCACAGTCAGACCTTTTGCTTTTACATTTTTTCTGCTTTTTCTGGTTCAGATATAATGAATGGTTGAGAATCAATCTTCTTATTTGAATTTTTAAGTGAACTCCACACCAATTGACTAACTGTAACAGCTTGATCCATTGGATCTATTCTAAAAGCCTTAATTTGAATTTGTGAAAAGGACGGATATAATGAATAGTTGGGAAAAATCTTATAATAAATTATAAAATAAAAACTTACATAGACGAAGGTTACCAAACGAAATCAACACCATGCTTATGTGGTGCCTCCCGTTTGACAAATACACGGTATACACCCACCCAGACTTGTCAACAACGCCACCTCTAATTTTAATGTATAATTTTTAACTTCTAGAAGTATAGTATAATAGCTTTTAAAAGAGTAATAGTTGAGATTGAATAAAAATCTCTGTCCCTGTCTCTGTCTCTGACCCGGGGAGATTGAGATGGAATAGTTGGGTGATATGGCAGGCAAGTGAGGTAAGGGCAAAGGAGATTCCATGGAATCATACCTCCCGCCTGCCTTAAAAGGTCAGAGCTGGGGAGGAGAAGGAATATGCTGTGGTTTGGAATTTGGATTGAATATGTTATTGCTGTGTTGGATTTTTTCTTGATGCAATGGTCCATGTAGTTGAATATGTTAATGATCTTTTTATTTTATAAATTTTTTTATTTATTAGTATTATTATATAAATTTTTATCTTATAATTTACTTTAAAATTTATTTTCATCTAAGAATTAAACTCAACTCCTAACTTTTAACGATATTCAAAATTACATCTTGTTATTACATGCATTTAAAGTGTATTTGTTTATGAGATAAAATTAGATAAAGTAATATTTATATTTAAAAAATATATATATAATTTATTATGTAAATATTTTAATATAAAATATTAAAATTATTTAATAAATATTATTGTAAAAAATTGTAACAGTAAATAAATAAATAAATAAGTACATAACCTTACAGAGTTGCAGACAAAAAGACCTTAATATTTTATTGCAGGACTTCATTAGTACACGCATGGTATATCCATTGATGCTCCGCATATATTCCATCCTCAACCTCCTCTTCTTCCTCCTCTTTTTTCTTCTTCTTCTTCTTCTTCTTATTCCTCCTTGTTTTGCATGCTCAAGCTTAAAAGCCATCAACCCCCCCCCCTTCCTCCCCCACCTCTGTCTCTCTCACACAGACACACACACTCCATTGTCATTGTCGTCGTCGGCGCTTGCTGGTTGGCACTTGGCAGTGATGAAGTTCGGAAAGCGGCTCAAGCAACAGATGGGGGAGACGCTGCCGGAGTGGCAGGAGAAGTTCTTGTCCTACAAGGACCTTAAGAAGTTGGTCCGCCTCATGTCGGGAGCATCTACCGGCGACCACGAAGTGAGGACCGAGGCGGAGGCTGATTTCATACGTTTGCTCAATGTTGAGATCGACAAGTTCAATGGTTTCTTCCTTGAGCAGGAGGAGGACTTCATCATCCGACAGAAGGTAAAGCGGGATCGAGAAACAAATCTTTCTGTCATAAATCGAAAATGTGGTTTATCAATCAATCTCCACCAAAGTCCACATGTAGGAGCTGCAAGACCGATTTCAAGAGTTGGTCGGGACGGTGGCGCCGACGACGGAGGAGTACAGAGCCGGGATCGGAAAGATCAGGAGAGATCTTGTCAATCTCCACGGCGAGATGGTTCTCCTCGAAAACTACAGCAACGTCAACTACACGGGTCTGCTACTCTGCTTCTCATCTACACGTACGCCTTTCGTCTGACTTTGATCGAACCTTGAATGCAGGGCTTGCCAAGATCTTGAAGAAGTACGACAAGCATACGGGCCGGCTGTTGAGGCTACCATTCATCGAGAAGGTGCTGAAGCAACCCTTCTTCCTCACAGATCTCATCGCTAAGCTCATCAAGGAGTGCGAGAAAACGATGGATTCCATCTTCCCTGCGGTGGGAGAACAAGAAGCGGGGGATGGAGAGAAGGATGGCAAACAAGTGGCGACGGCGGCGGTGGCGGAACAGAGCATTGTGAGGAATGCGGTGGCGGCGCTAGCGACGATGAAGGAGATGAGGCAGGGAAGCTCCACCTACGGCCACTTCTCGCTTCCACCACTCAACCTGCAGGACACCGAGTCCAAGCAGACCTTCCAGCAGCCGCTCTCTCCCATTCCAACTCAATGATACCGTGGATCCCATAACTACCAAGCCACGTGAGTTGTAACTATTAAAATGCCATCTTTGATGGCTAGTATTTGTTTAAATGGTAAAACTAAATGACGTAAAATTTACATTTATATTTTAAAAAAGTATTTTGATATAATATTTTTGTATAAAATATTTACAAATATTTGATAAATATTACTATATATAGTTACAAATTATAATAAAAAATAGAAATATATAGTATTTATAATTTAAACAAATAGACTCTTTATAGTTCAAAGATTTTTTATTATAATTTATAATTTAAAATTTTATTAATACAGTAAAATTATCTTAATATAATAATTCAAAAAAAAGAAGAGTGTGTATCATTATCAATTAAAGTTTTGATATAATCATCTCTTTGTCCTATTTATTCACTTTACAACTTGAAACGAAAATTATAAACATCTCTTTGTCCTATTTGAATTTCTAACTAGGAAACCCCTTCCTTTTGCCGTGAATTCTTCCATTAATCTTAATTTTACTCTTAGCATAATTTTATTCAGCTTTGTTGAAGATTATTTAGATTAATAGAAATAAGTAGATTTTTGTAATAAATCCAAGAATATCTCCTCAATATTCTTGAATATTTTAAATCTTACTTATTTTAAGTTAATTAATCTTGTCGCAATTTAAGAAATATGATAGAACAGGATTCGATGGTATCTCGGATGTTCAACGATATTTCAAATGCCACTACTGCAATTAAAAATAACAAACGACAAGTTCTATAGATCATCAACTTTGATGGTGCTCCAAAAAAGGTGCACTAAACATTGAAAAAAGGTTAGAAAAGTCTACTCGAGCATATTGGATGTGCATTGCCATCACATGCATTCGGAGGCAGTCGCATCTTGAGGCGCCATATATGCCAGACACCAGCTTTAAGAGACGGCAGATGTAATCTCCAAGTTGGTTCGTGTATAGCCCAAACCTGGGATTGTCTACAACTGGTTTGTATCGACAGGTCCATCTTGGCAAATACATACATATGATTCACATAATAACATCTGCACTGCAAGACCTCAGCACATTCCAGAAACAATGATTAAATATTTATTGGTCATAGTCACAAACACATTGATAATCCAAAGTATATAATGAAATCCAATAAACATGGATGTCCGAGAATTGGTAACTATTAGAACATGGAACAGAATCATGTAGCAGAATACTAACGATCAACTTTGTGAACCTAGAGTGTTCTAGAAACCATGTAAGTGGCAGACACGATAACTGAATGGGAAAGGCAAAAGGGCGCTACTAAATCCCAGTGGCTTGCAAATCAGGAGTATAATTCAGATTGTCCTATCAGCTCATGCAATACTCCAATAGTCAATCACATCAAGCAAAAGAAGGTGCGCCCTTTCTAACTTCTTTAGACCATAATTGACTAAAAACTAGATGTGACCGTATTATCTAAATCAGGCAGATTCAATTTACCATGCATAGACATGGACAAGAATGTAAAGAAATCTAAATTAGAAAAAATTAAAAATAAAATACTGACAGAAGAATTGAAATTCACTGATGGGGAAACTTTCAATCAAAATTAAAAGAGGTAAATATGGAGAAATCATGAAAAGGTCATTTCTTGGAAGCAAAAATACAACGCCCCAAGAATGAGTGTGGAGCACTAATCATACCAATCATGTACATAAGGGTTAACCCTTGGATTCTCTAACCTAACCAATTTCTTATAAGCAGTGTCTGTATATGGTCTCCAATGAAGATCCGTCTGTTTCATAAATTTCGCCTGTTCAGAAAACTTCGTGACCTTGGTCCACAACACTACCGTGCCTTGATCCCATAAAGGATGGACTAGGAAAATCTTCGTAAAGTGCAGATATAAATTTTATCCTGACTGTGCACCAACTATAAATGCTTTAGTGATAAATTCAAGGAACTACCACCATGTCTCATTTGAGATTACATATTACCTTTACTACAGTGCTTCAAGGTCTATCTGCATCCGAGGAATTTTCATTGGGATCTTCATTCTTAGGATGATAATTCATCACAAATGTCAGACTATCACCTTCTTGTATTTCCCATTGTCGTCTGAGTTCATTAATGGCATTGGAGGCAGAAGCTGCAACAGCTGGGTTGCTATCTTCTGACAATCTCTAGAGGGAAAAAAGCACAAGGCATTATAATCGGAGGATAGCTAATATCTAAATATAGCCAGAAGTGCTCCCTGCATTACAAATTTGATTCATCACAGGATGGGTGAAATCTAGACTATCACCTGTAATGCTCCCATTCCTGCATTACCAAGGGTCAACATGGATGGAGCTGTTGCCAGAGCATTCGCTAGTGCTTTCCTACAGTACAAGTGGGACACATATCAATGACACAGAATTGTAGGGACTACCAACTACAAGAAGATTACAGAAGACAGTGACGGTAAGCAGCATTCATTAAGTTGCTCGGCAGATAATTTTCAAGTTAACACTTACTGATTCATTCAGCATCAACAACCAAAATGAGAGAAAACCAGAAGCTTAATACAATGGAAGGTTAATTTGCAAATATACCTTGTATTAACATTTGGAGATCTTGAACACTCACACAACAATAAGGTACTGCTTTTCCCATCCATAGCGTCAAGATCTATGAGAGCAGTTACTAACAATTCCAGCTTCAAAAAAGAAAATATAATATCACAATATTTAGCTTTAAGCATAATAAAGTATGTCTGGAGAAGATTGCACAATAGCCAACCTCCTCTGGATCACTGTAATCAATTCCATCAGCTTCTGATAAAGCAGATGCCATATTCCAGTAAACTTCCTGTAATTTTATACCAGATCAGGTTTTCAAATGGTGATATTGCTTATTAGAATTGATATGTAATGAAATGCTAAGATGGCACAAAGGAAAATGACCTGCAAAGCTGCTACACGATCAGCAGAAATTTCTCCAGCAAAGAGATCAAAAGGTTTTCCATTCCTTTCAAGAGAAAGGCATCTCATCATATCATCCACATTTAAGCCATTATCTTCCTTCAGTCTGCAGGAACACATACATGCATTAACATTATTTCCAAATGCAAAATATAAATGTGCAATCTAAAAGGAAAAGAGAACATTATAGTGTTTTTTATAACTCACAGTTTGTTGATCATCATGTCATGAATATTCTTGACGAACTGCAAAAAATTCCCAAAGGAAATTTTCAAAAAAGCAAAGAACAATTCATTCTTTTACTTTCAAATGGCCATGGCACACAAAGAAAGAGTACTGAAATGATCAGAAAATCCAGAAGCACATAAGGGAAAAAATCCCTTCAGTGCTATAAAAGGGGATACCTGTAGTGCCATAAATGCATCTTCCATAGCTCGCTGCTTAACAATAACATCAGCTCGTCGTAAGTCAGCCTGATGTGACACCACATGAGCATGAAGGCTTTAAGTCATAAAATTTTAAGAAAAATAAGCTTGCCCATTCAAAGAGAAGTCATGCACCTATACTGCTGTAGATGGACATTTGGAATTTCACACATTTGCAAGTGCCTAAAACAAGCTTATACTCTATCATGATTTCCTCAAAGTCAAAGAGAATGTTCATTCCAAATTTATCTATAAGAACAGCTACCAATCTATGAATGTCATTTGAATGAGACCTATTGCCTACTCTTGCATGAAAACAATATACTGGTCCAACTTCATGCAGCAGCAAACCATCAACCAACATACCAATGAGGAAGAGCAGTCACACCATACTGACCTAAATTACTAAACAGTAATAATAACCAACTATATCATCTTACCTGCCACAAAAACCTTCAGAAAGTGCTGCATCATGATATACATTATTGACAAACACAGCCTCAAAAGAAAATTGAGAACATAAAAAATGTGATGTTCACGAGAGAAAATATAATATGGGACTCTTATGAAAGGTAGACACTGAACCACAATATAGCAAGATGAATACCTCCAAGGCCCCATCACTCCAGTGTTGATCTGCTACTTTTTTCAACTTAGTTCGTGCTCTATCCTCCAGAATCTGTATAAGATTTGGGATTTCTTTATTAGTAAAGGTACACAAAGCATGGGAACTTAACCATTAGAATATAAGTACCACAACTATGCCGTGTAATCGGGCAGCTTTCATTTTCAATTCACTGTCAATTTTTTCAGTATCTTCTCTAGCACGAGCTATTGATGCAAATACCAGACAAAATTCCAAAGAAGAAAGGTGATTAACACATGATCTGCAATGCGGACAACAGGTTAGGATCGGAGGGAAAAGAGATGGAACATACCATCAAGTTTAAGAAATTTCACACCAAGAACAGCCACATCTTGTCTTGCACGATCATTCAGTCTTGTAATGCCACTGGCAAGTACTAAAACAAGTCAAGGTGAATGATGATAAAGCGAATATTGAAGAAAGTATACGAGCATGCAAGCTCATGGTAAACTGAAAGCAACAACCCTATCCCAGCAAAATAGTGCTCTATATAAAAGGAGTTACTAAACACCAAATAAACAAGCAAACACAAAAACCTAACAGAATATTAAGAAGTTCCTGGGGAAAATACCGTGAAAGGAGGACAATGTCATTACGAGCCCTTTCATTTACAAACTTAGCATCTTTGCATGCAAATTTACAAGCTTCAGCAATGCCTGGCCTTAAAGATGTATTCCTGGAAATGTCTGGACTTTCGTTCAATTGTGCACAAATCCCAAGATTCCCATCCCCACTTTTGCCTCTGGGAAATGATGAAATGTGCTAGAGTAAATCAGCTTCAAATAGGTAAAAGAACGGAGATGCCTCGAAAGAATTGTTGCACATAAGGCTTAAAAACGTAAGCCAAATTTGGAAATCTGAAACTTGCAAAGTTTAAGATCCCAAAATAAGAAAAAATTAAATTTGGGCATATTATTACATTATTAAGAGGTCACACTTATCTACATAGGACAAATCAGAACATATGTCAAGAGTTATAAAAGTGCACTTCTGAAATTTTAGTTCAAGCCAGCAAAACCACAGCACCAGATAATCCTAAGAAAACTGAAAACTTTAGAATTTAATGGTCAAAGTGCAGCCCCACCATGATATCCCGGCTGGACAAACATAGTAAATATTTTACACTTTAAATCCTGCTGTAAAAATGACCATTTAAGATGAAATTTGTGAATAACACTTGTATACTATCCTTCCTACACATCAGGCTTGAAATTTAACTTGTGTGAAGATGTCATGTGGTGAAAGAAAATGGCATCCTAATCATCATACAAAACCACGGATTTGTATTGAATACATTGACATATTTACATCTCGGAGACTAGTTATTACTGACCAACAAAACTGCACGAAATGAACTTGAGCCTGAAGTTGAGAAGCACGGAAGATGGAAGAACCGAAAGAAATACGAGCAAATGTGGTTGTAGTCTTCTACCTTGTTCTATCTATGGCATCCTTGGACTTTATTCCACGTTCTGTAGTTTCACAATTACGAGTGCCATTAGACATGCATGAAATAATATGCGTTCTTGAACAGTTGCAATGATACAGCTTATTCCGGAGACGTCCAAAACCACCAGATAAAAATGTTAGCTTAGCGTTCAAAGGATGTCTATTGTTCGGCTTTCTGATCTCCAATTTTTCGTATCCAGAATTCATTCTACTATGATCTACAGAGTTGGGGAATAAGCGCACGACTCCACAATGATTTGTGACACTGGCACTTTCAGGGATCAACTTGCTGACATAAATCTTGCTAGCAGCAATCGCCATTACCAGTTTCTAGTCCCAGACACGACTGTAATCAAACACGAAAGCTTCCCAGCGAAGATGAACGCAGGGTAAGGATTATCTTAGATCTTTAAGCTTCCATCACATTACCTGAAAAATTGCGGGAAAATCACATATGTACAACATTAATGCTCCTCCATCAGTCCATTCATTAGCATTTTGCAGTGCATGGTTCTATATCGAAAAAAACAAAACAAAACACAGCTCCAAAAGCAAAAATATTTATCCTACAGTTCACTGCAGAGAGAAGCAAACCAAACCAAGTCCAATCTTGCATTAAAAAAATCCAAAAAAAAAGAAAAATTGTCGTGCAAACTACTGGTGAGTGGTGAATTAACTCGTCGAAAAAAGAAAAAAAAAGTACTGGTGAATTGGAAATTTAGAACCACCACTGAAGCAAGGAAGCTGATTCCAAACCAATCGAATTTGTCAAACCTAAAAAATATAACAGATTTCCGAATGCTAAACCCCCCAGAACCAGCGCTTATGATGCAGAGAAACAAAGAACATACCAAGCTGATGGACATCAGGGTAGGAAACCCTAAGGAATCCAGCGCCTTCAGATTCCGGGCAAACCGTACAGGGCTCGGGAGGACGGAAGTGGTCGATGGTGGGGTTGGCGGCCACGGGAGGAGAAATTGCGGCCACGAATCGAGCATGTGGAGTAACCGCCAGCGGTCCGGTGGCTTCACCTCGTCCTCACATCCACAATCTCGCCTACACCTCGTCGGGTTGGAATCTTCGTTTTAAAAAAATTAAAATTAAAAAAAAATACGAAATTTAAAGATTCTGCTGTTTTTATAGGATCAGGTTTTTAATTAAAATTAATACGAACATTTTGTGAAAAGTATAAAATTATTATAGAAAAAATAGAAATGAAATCATAGAAAAAGAAAAAAAAAATTAAGAAATTAGAATAAACTATCAAGCATACGTTGATGAGCTCAATGAGAATTAGTCAAAATATTATTTTAAATTGTATTACTAAAGTTAAAGGTATTGTGCACAGGAGATCTCATTGAAAGATCCACTGAATTAATACCACATGAGACTTCAACTAAACTTTCCCTTATAGCAAAAGATTTTATCAAAAATGATGTAAAAGAAAATATGAGATAATATAAGTTAAAATCTCAAGGACGGTTCCTGAAAATTAAGTTATTGTGAATAAAGATTTAAAATTTAGTGTTTAAAAAATGAAGTGATGATAAAGATAACAAGAATTCTCATCCACGACTTTATTAAATCTTAATATCTGTGTCCTTTGAATAATTAAATTTTAAAAAATTTAAGAAATAAAAATTTTAAAAAACGGAAGAAAATAATCTATTTTGATTATTTCTCAAATTTCAGTGACAATCAATATCCTTTTTCAAATCACTTCAAAACAAATTCTTAATTGAGAACAACGCGTGGCGGAAGAAATCGTAGGCGTCGGTGGAGTGGATGAAGTCGTCGCGGAGGTTCTCGGACGAGGACGACGATCTCCGGCGGCGAAGGGAATGCCAGACCTGCGGGAGCTGGAGGAGCTTGTCGGGGGCTTCTCCGGCCGTTCCACTTCGCGGAAAAGTCGAAGCCCGCCCAGATTCATGGATGGGCTTCGCATGCCACAGGTTCGATGGGCTTCTTCTCGTCAGCCCATTGGAGAAGGCCCAACAAGGCCGTCGTGCACGAGAATCTCACGACCCGTTGCTTCAAAAAGGAGGTCACATCTTTCTTTCTTTTTGCTACACATCTTTTTTCGGACCCGACCCGACCCGAGCGGACCGCGCCGAATACCAGTGTTTCCAGCTTTCGCTCCGACGACACCCCAGTCCGACCTCAAAAGTTGCACTTCGGCGGGTCAAATGCAAGCGACAGAGCTTCCACGGGACGACGAGTTGGTTCGCGTACGCTGGCAATCGCACGTGGACGGCCGTCGGCGGATGTTGGCCATAAGCGGCAGGTGGTTGGATCTCGGTGGCCGACAACAGCACCGTTCTTTGTGGCGGCGCGCGTGCAACGAGACTTTCTTCTGCCTCTTCATTGTTTGGGTTCCAGAAATGTATGTTGCTGCGTCCTTGTAGGATATCAACTAGCTGGTAGCTGTCGATGAAGAAGAATGCTTTGATCCGCCGCGCTTCTCATTGCAGTTCCAACGATGAATTAGTTGATTCCAACAATGAACAATTTAATGAACACCTCTTCTCGAAATATGTTTTGTACAATAATCAAGAGACAGTTTCAAGGATTACAGGGAATTAAAACCTGTGAAATAAATAAAGTTAAAAATTATGTGATGAAATTTTATATATAAATATTTGTACGATGTTAACAATATTTTCTCTTGAACACGAAACAAACAAAGATTAAATCATAGACCTTATTTATTTTGACTTTAACTTTATACAAACTTTCAATATCATTATTAACGTATAAAGTTTCGTTACTTCAATTATTTTGTAACTTTAACTTCATTTATTTTAATTACTTTCCCTTACATAGGTCTCCCCTCTCCTCTCCTAATCTCTATCAACATAATTTAACAAATTATTAAAACTAAATTTAATCATATATATAGATAGAGAGATTAAGCATATTCAACAAAATTATATATATATACACACACGTATTTAATTTATGTATTTTTATTAATATTTTACACGTTAATAACGCTTTTGCATGAACTCAAACATTCTTGTTCATTCCAAAAAAACATTTGAAATAAACCTTGGTGTGATATCATCTTCAATAATGCCAAAAAATATTTCCCACGGTTTGAAAGATTACCTGTGCATTTTAGTATAGTTTTCTTGATTTATTTTTGCATGATATAAGTCAGGAAGAACTTGAATTAGTTTAGTTAAAAGTAGTAAAATAAATAAAATTAAATTATATAGTAATTAATGTAATAAAATTTATATATTAAAATTTACGTATAATTAAAATAAAAGTTAAGAAAGCTTTTCCTAAACGTAGCTACAATGTTTAAATTCCATTGCTCTTTCACTTGATTTGAACGTTCTAATTTCTCCATTTTGGTTGTTTTTTCATAGTACTTCTACTCATTGGTCCCTACCTTTTAAATATATAGAATTTTATATTTAAAAAAGACCTTTGTTCATTCGTATCTGTGACTGTCGCCGAGCATTAAATTAAACATCTCCGTGCCAACGAATTTTGAACATTAGCAATTATTCCGTTGTATTGTAAGATCGGGAAATTTTAAACGATCCGCAACGAAAATAAACAAACAAATTAAAACCAAATAGTAGATAAAGCATGTATATGCAAGCAGATACGCTCTGAATGAACGAATGAGAATGGTTACCACTATTCTTAAAAAGGAAAAAAATGAAAAGAACCAACGCATCTTCCCAGGTAAAATAAATAAGTAAAAAAGGAGGCTTGGCATTAATTAAGAAAAATTGCAAGGAATCTGGTCAATGTTACCGTACCACACTGCTCTTTAAATAACATTAAAAGGTTGCCGCTGTATAATTAAAAATGTAGTGCATAGTACATAATTTTTAAATAAATAAATTTATGGATTATGTTTATTTTTATTTTTATTTATGATATAATTTTTTTATGTATTATTATTATTATTACGTAAACTTTTAAAATTTAAATTTTCATCACATTACTTATTATACGTGTATTTATTCTTAATTTCACTTACTGTGAAGTTAATTTTAATAATCGTTGAGAATTAGAATTAAGAACAATGAAATAAATTATTTTGAAGTTGTATAATAAATTATGTAATAAAAATTTATATACGAAAATTTATACGAAATTAAAATTAAAATTATTCTAAATTTTAACAAACAGGATCTATGTAATTTAACTCGGTTTATTTCATTATCTTAAATTTTTATTCTACAAAGATAAATAAAAATACGTGTGATTTAAGTATAATAAATTACTTCCGAAATTTTTAATTTGTTAATCATTGGTTTTCTTTTTCTTTTTCTTTTCCCACATTTCACGTAAAGCCGTAAAGGGTACGTGGGAGTAGGTTTTAACATGTGATCAGTAAGCAGTTTATTTTTAAGGTAATTTCATTGTATTTTTAAAAAGTGTGTTTATTTTTTGCAATGTAACTAAAAATTATTTGTTATGTAATAATAACATAGGGGATTTTTAAAGTAATTTCATTGTCTTTTTAAAAAAGTATGTTTTTTTTTTTTTGACATAAGAAGTTTTTTTTTCTATGAATCTTGCAATAAATTGTATATATAAGCGAAATTTTAAACTTGAAATCATGAACTTTGTTGGAGGTTCTTTGACCACTTAGGTGTTGTTAGATAGAAAGGTGGAAAAAGAAATCACAAATTTTTATATTTTTATATAAATTTTTATTTTATAATTTATTATACATCTCATAATTATTTAATTAATTTACCGTAAACTACGGTAATATACAGTAAATATAATTAAAAAATTCTGTAAATGTACGGTATCTGAGTCGCATTTACGTACCCAAGATTTAAATAGAAAGTCAAGAGATATAAATAGAGACCGACAGTTTTATAAAATTAAACTATCTATATATATATATTCTTATGGATTGCAGAACAATGACATAATATAGTTTTTAAATTGGAGGCCTTCTTTTTTTTTGACCGAAAGAAAACAGTGGCCAGTCCAACACGCACAGTGCCTCCCCCATGTGTTCTGCTCCAGCCTCTGAACGAATTGATGGTTTCCACGCTGCTGCCATTTTCACAATTTCAAGCTCTCGCCGACTTCGCATTCTCCTGGTGTATTTATTGTAGGAGTAAAATTAGGTAAAGTAAAAAAAAAAAAAAATTTAAAATTATATAATTTATAATATAAGTATTTTAATATTAAATATTAAATTTTTTTGATAAATATTACCGTAAATTATAGTAATGCATGTATAGTAAAAAATTAAGATATACACTAAAAAAACCTTAACCCTCCGTCGATCGGTTGATGTACGCACAGTAACGTTACTGGCTTCGATCTCCTCCGGAAGGCTTGTATACGTACGAATTAACATCGATCGATCTCATTTCTATTCTAGGGTTTTATGTATATGTATGTGCTTGCTGTTGCTGCTGCTGGGATTTTTGAAATATGACTGCTTGCTTATGTACACATGTATGTTCAGGAATCTACAAAATTCAAACGACGCCAAAAAAATCCAATTCAAAACCATGTTTGATTCTTCTGGCATGTATATAAATATGCGTAGGTCCAGGGTTTGATGCAGTGGTAAGAGAACACGTACGTGTGGTCCAAACAAAAGTATCGAGTAAATTAATACCCAAGCTAATGCTGATCGATCGGGGTGATATGAACATCGAAGAATTAATTCGGCAGCTACATATATAGATATATATAATTTCCGATCGAAGCACAAAATTAATATATATAGACTGTATTTGTTACCAAGGTAAGGTGAGGGTAAGGTTAGACATTACTTTTTTCAGCTATAATGTGATTCCTAAAGTAACATAACTATTTTTTTATTTTATTTTCATTTATACTATTCTACTATAATTACTATATGGTAAAAATCTTACATCATCGCAAACACAGACATAGTCATAGGCCAAAAACATCTAGCTAGAAAGCCTCCTTCAGTTTGATTTCAGCAAAAATTTCTTCATCGATCTTCATGGCAACCCCTGGAGGTTCCATATTTACAGAATCAAAATTTCTCAGAACAGATCGGTTGATCTCAAAGAGATCGATGGGAAAATTGAAGGAAAAAAAGTAAATAAAGATCAGAAGATGCAAAAGATCCATCGGACGTGGTGCTGCTAGCTAGTACATCGATCTCACAGGCCAGTTTGAGGCAATTCTCCAACTCCATCCATATATATATAGAGAGAGAGAGAAAGAGAGAGAGAGAGTATATATTGGTTGGTGTGGAATATATCTGGAATGTGGATCAAGATCACCCTCAGTCGTGCCAGCAGAGAAGCATGACGACGCACCGCCTTATGATGTAGAGCCTTGCCTTCTGCTGCCGAAGGGCGCCACCAAGCCCCCGGCCGGTCACGAACCGCCTCTTCGATCCACCGCCGCCCATCTTCATGATCGATCTCCTGATAGTCGTCGACGTACGTAGTACGTACGTATGTGGAGGTCGATCGGTCAGGAGGTGGTGGTGGTGGGTTCCGTTGCAGTACGGTCCGTACCGCAACTGATGAAGAGGCCAAGGAGGGTGATCTGTGATCGATCAGGCGGACGGCCGGAGGAGGAGGAGGCGGAGGAGGGTGGGGGTCGCGACTGAAGTATTTATAGCTAGGAGGGATGGGATGGGATGGGATGGGATGAGATGGGCGGTGGTGGCGATGGATATGATGGAGTAAAGTGGTGGGAGGAGCATGTGGGGAAGCGCTGCTCCCCATGCAAGGTGGCCACTGCACTCTCCCAACACTACACAGTCCTCTGCCTGCCCACTTCTCTTCTTCCCAGATCCCAGTTCCGGGAATCCCATGCAAACCCTAGCCACCTCCGCCATAACATATATGACAGCCCCCAAGATCCAAACTTTCACGTACAAGGTAAGATTTTTCTTTTTCTTTTTTAAAAACATTACTTTAAAATAATTTTACCATATTAGTTAAAATTTTTGGAATCCGTGTTTGTAAATTTCTAAATTTGTAAATTCCAAAAATTACATGATAACCTGAAAAATGAAAATTTAGAAAAGAAAAAATGAAAATTAGGAAATACAAAATTTGTTAAGACTATATATGCACGTGATGGAAATTCTGAAAAATTATTTAAAAAAATTTATAAACAGCTAAAAATCTACTTTTAAAAAAAAAATATTCATTTTTTAAGATTTCCATGCATAAACTCTCTTGGTAAAAGTACTAAAATATATACCACTTTAGTAGTTATATACAATAAGCTAATTAAAATGCACATGCATTCAACTTTTTTAATTATTTTCAAAAAAAAAATTAAATAATTTTCATAGATATATATATATTACTGAAATATTAAATAATTTAAATGTCAGCATTTTATTAATATTTTTTTAAAAAAAATGTGTTTGAATTGTGAAGCCGTATGCGTGTGTAAATATATATATATATATATATATATATATCCAAATATTTGTAAGGAAAATATGTATATATTTACTATTTTGACCAAGCCTTTTATAATTTGGATATAATTTTAAAAGGAAAATATTTTGTAAAAGTAACATTTTATTATTTTTATATTAATAAAAAGTATACAATTTTAAGTGTTTCACTCTATTGGAATAATCATAATTACTGCAATTAGGTTTATATAATGACAGACTCATTCATTAGTTATTAATTAATTTTAAAATAAAATTTCAACACGTCAGAAAAATTCATTTGTAAATATATAAATATAAAATCACAAATAACGGTAAGTTAAAATAGAGATTTAATTGAAACTAAAATGACGATGAATTTTTTCAAATGATTTTAAGGTAGTGTTTGTATTTTCAAAATTAATATAAAATTATGTAAAATGATAAGATATAATAGTTAAAATTTTTATCATTTTTCATCATTTCGTACTAATTCCAAACACTAATTATGATAAAATTTCAACAAGTTATCTAGAATCTATTAATTATGTGATGATTTTACCATAATACTTTTTTGTCAGTGGAAGGGTAAGTTAAAATCGAGAAAAAAACATCGATTTTACGAAAATAAATCGAAGGATACCATTCGAAATATTTTTACGTTCTTCAAAACATAACGCATTAATTATAATTATAATTAATTTATCGGTAAGTAAAAGTTTTAGAAAGTCAGATGCATTTGTTTCTAATTATACTTACTTTAGAATAACTTCAATAATTACGAAAAATTAAAGTTAAAAATAATTTTATAAATAATATTAAAATTACATAATAAATAATATAAATATATATATAGTAATAATAATATATAAAAATTTATAATATTTTAAAATTCTCCCTTTTCAACCGATGTCGTCGTCGTCGTCCGTTGGGGGCTTTTTATTATTTTTTCCTTTTATTTTAAAAAAATGAGCTGTCGGTGTCGATACTTTGCGCACACCAATGGACCCTCCGAAGAGAAGATGTAGTTGAGATGTCATTTCAAATCACTCTGGTCTGGTGGAAATATTTTTCATTTTTTTATTTTTTATATTTTTTATTTTTTATTTTTTATTATTATATACATTTTTATTTAAAAATTTAGCATGACATTATTTAGATCAATTTTAGACTGTATTTGTTAACAACATGGGATGAGGTATTTACTTGGTTAATTTTTTTTACTGTAACAATTAAATGTAAAATTTTGATAATACCCTCACCCCTTTTTCTTAAAAATATGTCTTCATACCATCCTAGCCCCACTTTTGTAGGTCTGCCCCTCCTGTCGCAGGCGGCAACCGGCTTATTCTCGAGTTTGTGTCAGTACCGGTGGTCGCAGGCAGCAGCTAGCTTATGGGAGGCTGTAATCGACTTGCTGGTTAGGTAGGATGCTGTGGAGAGGCAGATAAAATAATTAATTTACAGAAAAAATCATGATTTATATCTAAGTACAAAATTCGAGAGTTAAGACATTTACCCATGAACTTAGGTGAGGGTAAACTAGATTACCCTCGAGCTGGTGTCGGTAGTCATAGGTGGCAACCGGCTTACAGGAGGCGACAGCCAACCTATTGGTCAAGTAGAATGCTGTGGAGTGGTAGATAAAATGATTAATTTATAGAAAAAATTGTGATTTATGTCTAAATGTAGAGTCTGAGGGTTAAGACATTTACCCATGAACTTAGGTGAAGGTAAACTGGATTACCCTCGAACCTGTGTCAATGGTCGCAGGTGGCAACCGACTTATGGGAGGTGGCAGCCGACTTGCTGGTCAGATAGGATGCTATGGTGAAGTAGATAAAGTGATTAATTCACAAGTAATAACTGACCTGTTGGTTGATACATGCCCTCAGCTGCCAGTTTTGTGGCCCTCCCTTGGGTGATAATTTGCTGATATATTGTTTAAAATATTATTAAAAATAATATTAAGGGTAAATTTGAAAATTATTGAATCATAACCGATACACGTATTTTATCCATCATTCGTCATTGAAAATCATGCAAAAACTAAAAATCTCATGCAACCCACCCTACTGCACCGCACCATATTAACTAACACTGCATTAGACTACTACTAAAATCACTTATGACATACATCATTATTATCACACGAATTTTAATATATAAAGTTCTATCATTTTAATTATCATGTAATTTTAACTTCATTTAGAAAATTAAGTTAGATTGAAATTTTCTTCAAAAATACTTCATGTACCTTGTAACTATTTGATTAATTGTATACTAAAAAAATCACTATATACTATTATGATATACAGTAAATATAGTTAAAAAACTTCACAATAAACACAACCTCAGTTCGTTTCATTTTCACTCGACCGAGTAAAAAAATGTTGTTTAAAAAAATTTGAGTCCAGGATGTGAACCTTATTTCGTTTATATGACAGATAATAAAAATGAAAAATTGAAAAATAGTGTTGTTCGATGAAAATAGAAAATGATGAAAAGTATTTTTTATGATAATTATGTACGTTACAAACAAATGATAATATATATAATTTATGTATTTATACATTATCTTATGAATAAATAATAAATGATTGATATCAAGTATATGATGAATTTTTATTACTATTTATCAATGCACGTAATCACTTGTATCATGTGACGAAAATTTTATCATCGTTTTTTTTT
>JAMKPZ010003921.1:0-26453 GCA_024699675.1 Amphibolis antarctica | reverse complement strand
ATTCCAAGAGTCTATTTTACCTAATCATGAACACAACCTTAACCTTAAATTTTACACTTTAATGGTAAATCTTAAATCCTAAATTTTAAATATTAAATCTAAAATCTTAAACTTTAAACTCTAATCTTAACTTTAAATTCTAAATATATGATTATTTTAAAGACAAAATTTTAAATAAACAATCATTGTAATAGTAAAATCGTTTAAAATATTGAAATATCAACGGTAAATAACTCAATAAATATTTTTTATATTACATAAAAAATTAAAAAAATAAATTTAAAATTTTATGAACGACGGCTCTATTCAATAAATGTCACTACTTCTGAATTTTATCTCTTTTCTACAAAAGTTGTTCTTGATATAAAATTGTTCGTACGATGACTTTTGAACTTTACGTAAGTAGTGAAAAGTGGTTACGAAAATCACTTCTCGCACGTCTACTTGAGAAAATTTGGAGGATACGGGTATACTTAGACATCACTTGTCTAAATATTTTAGTAAATTAGGTTGAATTTCATTATATTTTTTAAAAATATATGATTTATGATGATAGTAAAAAATGTGATTGTACAGTAAAAAATGTAAAAATTATTTGATAAATAATATCGTAGAATACTGTAATATATAATAAAAAATGTAGTTGTATAATGATAAACGTTCCAAAAAAATGACATCTTACGGGTAAATGTAAAAGCTGTTGAGGTAGAAGAGTAGTAACAGTATTTTTACTTTTATTAGGTTTTATTTGTCTAAGCATTTTGGTAGGTTAAGTTAAATTTTAGGTTTTTCTAGAAATTATATGATTTACAATAAAAATTAATTATAATATTTTTAAAAAAGTGGTAATAAATAATGAATAAAATAAGTAAAAGTACAATGTATAGTATTTATTATAATAATGTATGATAATGTTTTTTTCAAAAATTATGATAAATAATGAATAAAATATGTATAAAATAATGAATAATATTTATTATATTAATATTATGATGATATTTTTTTCGAGAGTTATGATAATAATATTTTTTAAAGAATTTTCACATAAAAAAAATATAAAAATTATTTAATAAATAATAATATAAAATACTGAATAAAAATATAATTACGTGATAATAAACACTCAACCAAATAAAACATATATACAGGTAAAAAGGAAAAAGAAAAAAACACATCTTATCTCACCGTATCGTCTAATCTAACACACATTAAATGCACCTTACGTAACGGGCGAATGTTATATTTAATATGGGAAATGATACTTTAATAGTTTATTTTTTGATGATATAGATTAAATTTAATTAACTATATAAAGTAAATCTATATGGTTACCGTGTATTTATAATATTTTTTTCTATGTATAATATTATGATAAATAATATTTTGTATATCATGACTATAAAATTTACTTTGTATAATTAATTAAATTAAATTTAAATTATTTAAAAATAATATTATTAAAAGTAATGCTTCCGTGACACGAATCCATTTCCATTTAATATTTAATTTCAATATATATATATTTTTGTGTGTCGGGAAATGTTCACGTTCACGCGTTCTGTGGTGGGCATGTTGTAAGCGTGCGCTGTGTCGAACGGACGCAATACATAAAGTGCAGGAAAAAAAAAGGAAAAAAAAGAAAAAGGTGGAGAGAAAAGTTTCGACGTTTTTAATGGGGAGGCAAAAAAGAAAAAAGAAAAAAAAAGAAGTAAGGGAGGGTTCGAGGGCGCGGTCGCCATTTCCGCAGTCGGCTTTGGGCGGTGACTCTCGATTCCACGCGCCACCGCCAACCTCCTCCTCCCTCGCCTCGGGTTCCACCAGGTTCGCAGAACGAGAGAGGGAGGAGGACGAGCCACCAAGGATGAGCAACGTCCAGCTCCTCGAGATCGAACCGTCCGAGCTCAGATTTCCCTGTAAGGCTGTAACCTCTCGCTTTCTCTCTCCTCGCTGCTTGTTTGTTCGCTTTTGCCTAGGGTTAATGAATCTGATGCGTTGCCGGGGTTTGATTGTGTGCGGGCGGGGGAGGGAGATCAGTCGAGTTGCGGAAGCAGATCTCGTGCAATCTGCAATTGGCGAACAGGACGGATGATTATGTTGCTTTCAAGGTGAGAAATATCGAGCGCAATGCACGATCGTTTCGCTGTCTTTCTATTTCTTCCGATCCATTCGCGGTTGCATTATTTATTTATTTATTTATTTTGATTGATTTGGAATTTGGATTTTGCGTCTTGTGATTGGTGGGACGGTGGATTGTTTTTGGAGCTTTTTGGTTTCCATGATGGAAATCGTGGTTTCAGGTTAAGACGACGAATCCGAAGAAATACTGCGTCCGACCTAACACTGGGGTTGTGTTGCCTCGGTCTACATGTGATGTGATTGGTAACGTGTTCTGAATGTTTCTCCTTCCTGTGGTTCATAACGGTTGCTATGTAATAAAAACTTCCTTTTTTTCCTTCTTCCAAATTTTGCGTCGTTATGATGTTTTGGGATGCTTGATTTCAGTCACAATGCAAGCCCAGAAGGAGGCCCCTGCAGATATGCAATGCAAGGACAAGTTTCTTGTACAGAGTGTTGTTGCGAGAGAAGGTGCTACGGTCAAGGACGTCACTCCTGAAATGGTAATAGCTTGTTACAGTCTCGAACATGCTGCTCCATTCTCCCTTGTGTTATCTTGTTTCATGGTTGGGATTTTTAGATTGCAAATCTGACATGGTTTGGCTCTTTTAGTTTTCCAGAGATACTGGGAACACAGTGGAAGAATCCAAACTGAGAGTAATTTATGTGGGACCACCTCAGCCACCATCACCTGTAGCTGAGGGATCTGAGGAAGGGTCATCACCAAGGCCTTCCATCTCTGATAACAATGGGTCTATCACCGCTTCTGATTTGCCTACTGTAAGTTCTTTGTTTTATTAACATTCTATCACATCATTGTGTCGTTGCATAATATTTTATTCAAATGACAGCAGGCTTCAAAAGGATTCACTGAGTCTCGGCAACGACCTTCTGAGGTAATGTTTCCAATAATGACTCTTCAAATTGATAATTTCTAACTTTGGACGGGCTGAATTATTTTTACCAACATGATGAAGCAGTTTTTGTCTTCTTAAGGAATGTAGCAGTGAAACAATGATGAAATGTTTAAATTACTCATTATGAATCTTGCTTATTTTAGGATCATGATCATGATTTTACTTGTTGCATATCTTGAAATATATCTGATATTGTCTCATCACATAAGTTTGTTGATATTTATCCCCTACATTGAGCTGATTATCTGATAGTTGGGGCAGCTAATTTGGTTACGAAATTATTGAAAATTCATGTCAGAAATTTTAAATGCTAGATCATGGTTGTGTTATATTCTCTTATTTGGGAAATCTTCCAAAAAAAGGAAAATGTGTCATATTGATAATGTTGGATGACCACAAATGTCCACCGACAATAATTCGGGTTAGCCACATGAATATTAGTTACAATTGCCACACGAATCCTAGTCCAACAATTGGGGAAATTTGGTGTCATTTTTTGGACAATCCAAGTTATAATGCCAACATGTGGGGTTAGCCATGTGAATCTTTTTCTTGTAGGTATTTCTTTCTATGGTCAAGTTTTTTCTGATTCACAATTGGTGCAACTCTTACTCTATTCCAAATATAATCATTTTTTAACTTATCCTTTATAGTATTGCTACACGTCTATTTAAGTGTTTGGATTTTTGCAACACTAACTTTTTGTATATGATCATGCTTTAGAGCTCAAAATTCTGAACAATAAATTATGGCTAGGTGAATGGTAGTTTTATAGAATTTTCCTTTTTAATTTTAAGGGTATCCTCTCACATGACCATCTAATTGTATATTTTCATCATTATTCCTATTTTTCCTGAAACTACACTTCATTTATTTAGTTTTTGACTTAACTCAAATCTTTTGAACTTTATATTGTTTCTTTATTATTTTAATTTAGAACTAATTCCCGTGTCACTTTTGTCAATAAAAACTATGTCACCAGCAAATAATATATATCAAGGTATTTCTTCTTGAATCTCGTTAGTTATTTCATCCATAAGTAGATAAATAGATATGGACATAAAAAGGACCCTTGGTGTTAATGTATGTCTATTCACCCACCATAATAGGTTTCTAGGTAGCCTATCATATGCTTTTTCTTAACCATTGAAAACTACATAGATGTCTTTTTTCTTAACTCATATTTTCTATTAGTTGTCTGGGTAAATGAATAGCTTCCATTGTTGACTCACTTGGCATAAACCTATATTGATTTTATGTGAAACATGAATATGGATATGTTTGTCAGACTTGTTTGGCAAAATCGTGTACATGGAGATTGAGTGGCCATGTTACTTGTATTTGAAACATCATATACAAGATGTAGAGACATGAAAAATGGGCAACAAAAGAGAACCAAGAGTTTCTTTCAAATAACATATCTTCCTGTTATGTTCCAAGCTTAATGCATTCTAGTATTAAATATTTTCTTTCAATGTTTTATAGTTTTAACTTTAGATATTCTATTTCTGGGAAATTTATGAACTTTGTTTGGTTCACTCTAATTGTGCACATTAAGTTAGCCAAATCATATTCCATATTACTCCCGTACATTGAGAGTTTCAGATTGGAAATGAAATACGTGGAGTTGTCGTTTCAGGAATAATATTTGCAAGTCTTGAAAATTTGGCTTTTTTTGTGTTGATGCTTTATTTGTCAATTGTAGTAACCTGTGAAAGTGATTTACCTTCCTTTATCACCATTTTTCGTGAAAGATTCCTTTAAGGATATGTATTTACATTATTTCCTTTTCCAACAATGAATCTTTACATTGTTTTGTCATCCTCCAACAATTCATTCATGCTTTTGGTGTCGTACTTTGTTTTTATCAATCCTTTTCCTCCTCTTGAATTTTGAACCCACTATTTTAAGTGGTGTCACACTTACAACAATCATGTATTCTGTTAGGGGACGTTTGGGATTTTTTTTTCTGATCCAGTGTTTTTGATAAGCTAACAATTTCATATATGTAGGTGTTGCATTTCACAGCATACAAGATTTTATTGTTTTTCAGTCAAAACATATTGAAAAACCATTTCATTTGTCGACATTATGACATTCATCTGTTTGGAATTTATTTCAACAGAAGAACATAATTGAAGAATGCTGGCTAAACAAGCATTAATAAATGTAATTTGATGTTTTACAATTTCAAACAGCAATCCTTTTTTAGTTTAATGCAGTAACTAACTACTTTTAGTTATGATTTAGATGTCATGCATACTTTATGAACATGTGTCATTTTAATTTTTAATTTGTATATAATTCAATGTATTTATTTAACAGTGAATTCGTGGTTCAGAAAATTAGTACAGAATTAGCTCAAAAAGAGAATGATTAATGACAATAAAATTGGTTGATTAATCAAATGGTATAAGATAGCATTCGGTAACTATTATAAGAAAACAACTTATTAATAAAGCAGTGGACTTTAAATGCCACTCTTCACCAAAGTTTTTTGAAATCCATTTTTTAAGCATTTACTTATACAAGAGAAGTTGATTTATTGAAAACTATAAAATTGGTAAACCCAATGCACAAGGTTCCCGTCAATATGGGATCTAAGGAGGGGTTATCTCCTAGGCTTCAAATCCATTAATGCTCATCCTTGTGTACATAAAAATTTCACAGAATTTTAAGAGAACAGGTTTTATTATGTAAGTCTACCAAATATTCATTTCAAAAATCAACAAAATGATGAGTCCACCAATCTGATGAATCAGATGATTAACCATCCTGTAAATGTAATTGTTGGAAGTGTGGCCATGCCTTTTTTTGAGTAGCAGATTTCATCATGGTGTATGTTACCTTGAAATTGCTTTTGTCCTTGTTAACTCTTTATATGGATTGCTAATACTCTTGTGATTTCCAGCAGTTTTTGGTTTGAAAACATATCATTTACTTGTTTGACTATTGTCACCAAGGAACACAAATGTGGATATGATAAATGGATACATAGATTCTTGGATAAGTAGAACAGAAATGTAACAGGAAAACATAGATATAATTATTTACATTTCTATATTTAGTAACAAATATTTTATCTAAAATAAGAATGATACAGAACATTTTAATAAACTTGTGATTTCCTTGTTAGTTAACATTGTTTTTGTCAATATAGTTGGTAAAGCAGCATGATTATTTTGAAAACCAAAATATCAAAGAAGTTGGAAATAAATTAATAGCTAGGACTTAGGGCATTCTATAAGTACATTTCTCATTGTTAAACATGCTACCACTAATCTAAGCTTTTAAATATTATGCATGATCATGCTTATATATGTTTAACCAAAAATATTTAAAAAATTGTGTATGTGTGTGTGTATTGGACTATCCAGTGAGCATTTGTGTCGACTTAGATATTTTAGTGAAATCTTCCCTTCATAGAAGTTAGATAGGACATGATGACCATTGCATTCTCTGTAAAAAAATCTGAAAATTGATTATGCATATGCATGTTATGCTACCTTCTTTTACTAGTAATGGGTCAAGAACATTTTGGGATTTTATATTTTGCATTTCACTCCTTTATTGCATCTTTTTTTTTTGCTCATAAGACATGATATAGTTTATTTTGTTTAATGTTAAGATGGTAATTCTTTTCTGCATGTACCAGGCTATGAACATAATTTCAAAATTGACCGACGAGAAAAATTCTGCCATCCAACAGAACAATAATCTCCGTCAAGAGCTGGTGATGACAAGTGCACTGCTCTGTTGTCTTTAGTTTCTTGCTTACTTCATATAATATATTACCCTTTATCTATCGAAGCATTAAGTATTATAATATTACACTACCTTTTTACATATGATCGTATTTTATAGTTAAACATTCTGAATCATAAAGTATAGCCAGGCAAATAATAATTTTATAAAACTTTCTTTTTACTTTTAAAGATATCCTCTTATAACTTAAAACTTTAAAAGCATTTCTTTACTTCATCTAACTTATTTTAATCTTATGAATAATATCCCTTATTATTTTTTCATTTCTATTTATTATTGATTTTTAAGTACTTAAAAGTTTTACTTCTATGAATCTTATGACTATTTAATTATATGTTTTTATCATTATTCGTATTTTTGTGGGACCTATACTTTATATGTTTCAGTTTTTGACTTAATCTAAATTCTTTGAACCCTAAAGTATCCGTTGTAATTTTAATTTAGAATGAATTCTTGCTTTACTTTTGTTAATCAAAACTGTCATCAGATATCTCTTCTTGAATTTCCTTATTTAAAGAGGACTCTTAGTGTAAACTTGTTTATTGGAAATTCCTTAATTTCTTCTCCTATAGTTTTAACATTAGTAATTGCTCCTCCATACATGTCATTTATGATACCCATATGTCCTATTGGTACTTTTTTCTTTTAAAAATGCCCACCACAATAGGTTTTTAAGTACCCTTATAAACTTTTGTTGGTACTCATTGAATTCCTTGTTTGTAATATAGAAAATGTGGTTTAAAACGCACACATCAAGTAAACTAAAAGAATTCCCTTATTAACGTGTCTATTCAAATTGTTTTCCTAAAACGAATGTCTTGTTTGTGTTTTTACTTAAAATCATGGTTTTGCATTCCAATTTTGTACATTATTAATTATGTACTCCTTGAAAGTCCACCCTTAAAATCTTCAATTGTTATTGAATTGTGTTTATCACTTGTATTAGTTTTTATGTGCTACATACCGAAAATATCATTTAATTGGTAAGCAGATGTTTAAACCGATGATTTTGCCTTTGTTTTTGGGCAGGAGGCTATGAGGCAAGAAATCAGCAAGCAAAACAGTGGATTTCCATTTGTGTTTGTTGTCATTGTTGCATTGTTGAGTGTGCTCCTTGGTTATCTTTTGAAAAAATAACAGGGATGAAAATGATCTCTGATGCCAATTCCAAAAACAATTAACAGATAGATGATTGACATGGCACTTTTTCGCTTTAGCTAGCGGGTTTTTTTTAGGTTTGGGGACTTCTTGTTCATCCAAGGATGGTGAGCTTGTATTTGTTTTTACCAGAAACTCTGTAATTGCCTGGTCCATTAAAATGTTGCTTTAAGTTACCTTATTGTTATATGGTTTCAGGGTCTTTGTACTTTTGTTTTCGGTTTAGCCGCGGCCAGAGAAATTGAAGTGATATTACAAGATCAATCATGTTGTACTTTTTTGTTGATGGGTTTGAAATATTCTCTACGTGGAAATGGTTTGACATTGTTTCAGGGTATGTGCTTTATGGTTGTGACAGGACATCTGCTTCCCTCTTGCCTTCCATATTGACCACCAAACACAAATGTGATATCCAAGGTGTGGGAAATGGAATTCCTGTGTTAGGGCTTTGTGTTGTTCACAGGAGTCATTCCTTTGGAAGGCATCCCTCTGTTTGGTCTACGTGTCACATGCCTGGGGTGGTGATTGCCTCTCCTTAGGTACCAAATGTCTGAATGTACATCCGAAGTGTTTTGTTGTCACCCCATCTAGTGTTCAATGGTTTGTCGGCTCACCTTTATTCTACCAAACATCCAACCAAGTATTCGATTTGAGTATGATTGTGTTGATGATGTCTTCTGCTTTCCTTATGCTTCCACTGTTCCACAACCCATTGGTTTCTTGTACATGCATGCTAATAAAATACATGATAAAAGTGAAAATAACTGTTGACCCTTCCTTAGGGTTGCTACAGGAGTGTTAGTCCAGTGAGACCAGCATTGTGACACAGGTAACAACACTGACTCAGATTTTGTTTTATTAACTAAATCATGGAGTACTTGTAACCCGCACAATTGTTAGACACAATGGTTTTCTTTAGTAACTATTCTTTTCTTTTTGTGGTTCTACCATTTTGTTGAATAAAAGTATTAAAATCATATGATTTTTGATTTATTTGTTTAACTATTGTTTATTGCTTTTACTTCTGATTGGAAAAGTTCGGCATTAGATAAAAAGTGATGAGACTTGAGCTTATACACCTATGTCTAAATCATTCGTGGATGAAAACATACCTATGAAGATGGTAGACAACAAATAATGATACATCAACATGGGAGTTAAAAACTAAGGGTGTATTTGGAAAGAGTTTCAATCAATTTCAAGATTTTCATGAATGGAGTTAGAATTATATTATGATTAGAATGATAGAAATTTATATATTAAAATTTTTGTAGTAATAATGACATTAGAGGAGTGTTTGTACTTAAAGAATTGGATAGAATTAAATTAGGTGAAATTCAATTTTGCTTGATTCTTGTATTTGTGCATTTTTAAAGATCAGGAATTGAATTCTTGATCAAAAATCATGTAAAAATAAGGTTGCAAATTCATTTTTCAACGCTCTCCCTTAGAATTTATCTCCTTTCTCCTCCATGCAACATTATTTCTCCACATGACTTGTTCTTCTCCTTCTGGAATTGCGTAATGCAACTGTCTTTCCTTCGTTACGTCATCCAACATCTTTCTCTTTATTCTTTTTCTATACAATGCAGCTACTACAAGTGGAAGGTTTGATGTAGTCGTTATCGTTGTTCAGTCATGTGAAGGTTCATCATTGTCGTCTCTTTTCCCCATTTGTTTCTTCACGTGAGGTGTCTTCCTTCTTCACTCGACAACTAATGTATTTTTCTTTTGAATGTATTTTTGTATTAGAAATGTAGAACAATAGAACAATGTAATTGTTATTATTTTGTACTTCAATTTTTAACTTATTATATTTCTAATATTGTATTACATACTTAACTTTATTAATATATTATTTATGTTGCTCATTTGATGATTAAATGTAGAAATTATATATTTTTATCTTTTATGAAAAGTATACAATAGTAAACAAAGAGTTAAATTAAAAATAAAATAAAAAATATTTAACATTTTTTAAATTCAATTCTCTTTAAATCTTATTATGTGCAAACACCTATTTTTTAATTCTCATTAATTCTCTCAGGTATATAAATATCTTAGTAATAAATTCATTTCTTACAAATTCAATTCTAATCGAGAAATAAATTCTCATTAATTTAATTCCATTTAATTCATTTCACACAAACACCCCTTAAGAGTGATTTTAAGAATGGATTGGAATTAACTTTAGCCGAGACATATGACATGAATGACTAATCTTGTCCCCTTTCACTCATTGGAGATATATGGAAAGGGACAGAAGATTCGTTACAAGGCTACAAGTAATTAGTAAAATGGGAGAGAAGAAAACAAATTAAGGGGAATGGTACGTAAATAATTAATGATTTAAAAAGTTCAAGCATACCTCGAAGGAAGGAAAACTTTTGACGATACGCCAAAAATCAAGCCATGCAGGCTAATGCCAGCAAGATATATGCAAAGAAGTGGTCCAGTACAATACAATACAAGGATGGGAGAAAATGCGTGCTTCCCTCTTGGAAAATCATAAAAGAACCACCACCTAACACACTTCATTTGTTAGTAGAGTTTCAACTTCAATTTTAACTTTAATTTTACAAATAATATTAAAACTATATAGTAAATTGTGAAGTAAACATTTGTATATAGAAATTTATACGATAATGATAATACATGTAAGTTTATACAAAGTTAAAGTTAAAATTGAAACTAATCAAACAAACAAGACTTATATCAACTGAGAAATGATAGACTATATAATATTACTCTTCCAACAGAAACTCAATCCCCAATCATATACTTGAAGGAAAGATCTAAGCTTTCCCAATAGAGTTAATCATGAACAGCTAGCAATATTTGTAACTTTTATTAAGATTTAAACATATGTGCTAACTAGATCACAATGGAATTGCAGACGGACTTGCCGATCATGGCATGTAATCCACTCATCAAACTATTTATTCTAGGGTTGAAGTTCTGCTGACTTAAGGTCAGATGCCACTAATTACTTGATAAATGGAGCATTCCATCTTACAGGAGGTCTTCTTGATTAGCTCCCTCCCTTTTGTTATCTTCTTTACTAATTAGCTTTTGGTTTAGTCTATTGAATTACTTGTTGCATGCTATTTCTTTTGCTGTTATCCTTTATTTGCTAGCAAGGTTTTGGTCTAGTTTCTCTTGTTTTGTAATTTATCTTTTTATTTGAGTCCTCACTCCTTAAATAGATCTGGGTTTTGCTTTATATATATATATGTGCAAAAATAAAGGTATAACCTTGAAAAATTAGCAAATATGAGAGAATACAGAAGGCATATATATATACCTATTCAGTTCATGACAGATCCAAGGCATAGAATTCATCAAGATCAATGTGAGAATGTAAATGAGATATAACTAATAGTTCTGCAAGAGAAAACAGATCGACGAGGCTGCATATTATACATGGACACAAGCTGCTGGTTTAACAGTGTATTCAGTCAAAAAGCTGCTACACCAGCTGCCATTGATAATGGGAGAGTTAGGTCAATCATTGTCATTGTAAACTGCGTAAATTAATATATACATAGAAGCAACGATGCTTTTGATTCATATTCTGCTGCAATACCGTTCGTAGATCTGGATCAGTACAGTACAAAACGATCTTGTCTGCAGATGAATTATGAACATTGTTAGAAGCAAAGTCCACTGTGCAAATAAATATCATTTGTTTTTTTGCAGTTTTTGGGCAGATATACATATCATCTTCAGCCACAGCACCACAAGACAACACCCCCAGGAACCTGCAACTTTAAGAAACCAATTGCAGAGGCTTTACCGTATATGTTTCTCCCAAAAGGCTAGCCAAAACCTAAATCTCAACGTTTTTTTTGTTATCCGTAAGGAGGGATTTGATACAATAATCAATCAGTAAGAGCATTATACGAAACATGTTATAAATTTTCATTTGAGAATGAGGAGTTTCAATTTCTTATAAATTTTCGTATATCATTATTATTATATAAATGTTACTTTATAATTTACTATATATGTAATTTTAATATTTTTTATGAAACTTATATAAGAAACTAGTAATGGTGCTTGAACCGGAAAGGCTTCAACAGATCATGGACTATAAAAATAGCAAGGTGCTTCCATGCTCAACCCAAGAAGACACAAGAGTTTCAATCAAGATCAAGATTTTATCACAAAGGAAAGGATAATTAAAGATGGGAAGTTTCTAATTAACATGAAAGGCTAGCTTAAAGGAGATAATTAATGACTTGTTTTCCTTTGTTCTCTGTTAATTAATGATGAAATCTAAAGAATAGTGTTGTCAATTAAAACATACATATGACTTCGTTTGAAAAGAATTCTAACTGACTTCAAGAATTGAATAGAATTGGAATTATAAAATGAATGAAACTAAAGTTGTATAATAATTAGTATGATTAAAATTTATATATTAGAGTTTATGTGGTGATAATTATTCATAAAAGTTTATATAAAATTGAAGTTGAAGTTTAAAAAATAATTTTCAAACGAAATCACAGTATTAATTAACTGCAAATGAAATGCATGATTTCTCATTCAACAAAACAACTAATAAAAATCGAATCATCATAATTTTACCATGTCAAATTGATTAATTACATGAATCTTTTTGAAATATATGTTTCTGAATTTATACAAGCAGATGAGAAGTTGCATTATTGCAAGCTCATTGATTGAAGTGAATATTGTTCAACAAAACGACACCAAATAAAATAAAATAAAGATGTTTTCCAAAGCTGACTCCATCAGACCCAAAGAAAAGTTGCCCATTTCACACTCAAATACAATTCCAGCTAATTTAGGGACAAAAAAATCCGAAAAAATAGAAAAAAATTATTTTCTTTCAACACCTAAAATACATTATTTTTTTGAATCACAACAACCACATGCAGAGAATTTTGTAAAATTTTAATTCAAAATCAATTGATATATACCACACAGAATGATTCATTATATATTAGTTAGGTATCGTTTGTTAATAGAATTCTAATTTTAACTCTAATTTTAACAATGGTAGAGAATCCAAGTTATGAATAGTTTCACAAACTATATTAAAATTGTATAGTAAATTGTGAAATAAGAATTTATATATAATGTTTATACGATTATAACAATGTCAAAGAATTTGTATAAAACTATAACTAGAACCAAAGATAATCAAACAAACAAGGCATAAGTTTGATATCATGTTATTATTGAAGAATCATTGAACTACACACATACTTCTATTTACTTTACATTGATGTATATGAATTTTCTATGATATTATGTATAATTAGAATTAAAAATTTATTAACATTAAGTTAGAGGTATTCATTAACGGTATATTAATCTATTTTCAATATATGAACAATTAATATATTCATTAATATACATTGAATTAGTTGGTCTATTCATTATCAATTAATTTTAAAATTAAGTGTTAATTAATTTAAATAATCTTTTGAGATAATTCCTGTGACATCGAAAATTGATTCTATAAGTACTCAATTTAACAATTGAGAATACATAAATATTGATTTACATCATATTCTCTCCTTCCTTCTTAAACTATTTTACCTCCTCCTTCAATCTTAAATTAGAACATTAAAACTACCAAACTACTCTTTCCAATGGAAAAAGTAAAAATTTAAAAGAATAACTTAAATTTGAATATCTATAAAATCAATTTTCTATAGTGTGTTTGTTTTCACCTGCTCCTAACTCCTTATGTGTAAACAAACACATCCTTTTTTTATTAATGTAATAGTTCTAGGATTTTAAAGCACCAGCTTCAATATAATTGATTTCTCACCTGGTAGAGGAGCCGGTCATCCACAACTCCTTGAAATAGTAGTTACTCCTCAAAGTCTAAAGGACATGATTATCCTTAACGTATGCTAATTTTGTAGGTGATTTTCTGGATTTTAGTTTTCTATTTTCTTTTGGAATTTTTAATTTTTCCTCTTTATTTTATAGAAATTTTCGATTTTTTGTAAGTGAACGTTGATTTTTTTTACCATTTGAAAATTTATTTATGAAAATTTTAGTTATTAAAATTTTTCTACGATTGAATTAAGAGTATTTGTCTAAAAAATACTCTAAGAGTAGTGTAATTTGGTTCAATATATTATAATTTTTGAAATTAAAAATATTTCATTATAACGGTTGAAAATTCTTGAGATTGATTTGTATTTATTGATATAATTCATTTGCACTTAAATATTTTTAACATTATAAAATTATAAAATTGAAACTTTACCGATACTTTTATTTATTTTTAAAAATATTTTTAATAAAATAGATTCTTAATTCTTAAAATATTATTAGTAACATTTATCAAAAAAAAATTAACATTTAAAGGTAAAATTAAAAATTTTAAAAAAATCCTTAAAAATACTATTCTAACGAATAAATAAACATAACTCCTGAACTATCACTTTTTCTTTTAAATATTACTCTTTTAAGATGTTATTACTACAATAACTACAATAACTAAAAATTGTATTCTAGAATTCAAAGGAACGTAACGTAAAAGATTAAGATCAAATCTTTTCTATTATCAGTACGAGATTATTTTAATGATATTTTTTTGAAGGGATCGCCGGTTCCACACTCCTGATCCACACGGATCGGTCAAGATTCCGCGGCCGGCGACGAGGACCGGAGGACAAGCCCATCGTCCATGTAGAAAGAGGCGTCGGAGAAGCGGACAGGAGCTGTTCACGGGTGCGTCGAGCGCAGAGCGCGCCATGCGACAGGCATGTGAAGGTGGGTTGAGGTGACAGCACACGCAGCGCCACCGCCGACGTCGGGGAAGGTGGCAGGCCATGGTGGTCCCGCGATGGAGCCCTCCCACCCGCAATCAACGTACGCCGCGGCATCGCCCCGGGGGGAATCCATCGACGTCGGACGCGGGGGCCACCCTCGTCGCTTCCGCGCCCATGGAATCCGTCGGCGTCGAGCTCGACGGAGATGTTCATCACTGTCCCTGGTTTTGATTTGTTTAAATGATATATATACAGGTGTCCGTGTGCATATAAAAATCAGTTGAAAGAAAAATATAATTTTTTTATTATGATTGAAATGTTAAAATTTTAAAATATTTTTAATTTTTTAAAATTAAATATAAATTTTTTAATATTTTTATAAGATACACAGATTATTCTATACAATTTTCTATTTTTAAAATTTTTTAAAAAAATTTCTTTTTCATTAATAACGTACAAACCCCTCATAGTATTTATCTTCTTCTTTTTACTAAACATTATAACCATATACATTAATATTTACAAAACATCTTTAATATTTGTACATAAAAAGAAATTTTTAAAAACTTTACATCGTAAATCATATAATTTTTAAAAAAAGTGAATCTCACCTCACTTAATTTCATCGCTAAGGCTCTATTTGTTTAAGAGGTAGTTACTATACATCTTTATTTTTTATTATACATTATAACATTTTACAATAATAATTACCAAATAACTTTAACATTTTACACTAAAAAATCATATCAAAACACTTATATCGTAAATTATATAAGTTATGTCTTTTATGATATATGTAGGGGATTTATATTTTAAAAATCAGTATAAAAAAATTTAAATTTTTTTATTATTAAAATATTAAAAATTTAGAATAGTTTTAATTTTTTTAAATTAAATATAAAACTTTCTATATTTTCATAAGGTATACAATTGGTCCTCCAAAATTTTTTATTTTCAGATTTTTAAAATTTCAACAATAAAAAAAATTTAGATTTTTTTTCATTGATTTTCAAGAAGTATAAACCCACCATAATGTTTTTCTTCTTCTTTTTACTTTGCATTGTAATTGTATACATTAACATTTACAAAACATTTTTAATATTTGTACATTAAAACATTTACGACAAAAACTTTACATCATAAATCATATAATTTTTTTGAAAAAGTGAATCTCACGTTACTTAATTTCATCGCTAATGCCCTATTTGTTTATGAGGTAGTTACCATACATCTTTATTTTTTATTATACACTACAACATTTTACAGTAATAATTATCAAATAACTTTAATATTTTACATTAAAAAATCATACCAAAATACTTATATCATAAATTATGTAATTTTAAAAAAAATATGAATATTAGGTCACTTAATTCTAACACGTAAATAAATACACTAAGTAGTTGTTTAAATGTAGAATTAGGTAGATGTGACATTTACATTTTTTTTAATAAATTATATAATTTACGAGGTAAGTTTTTATATTATATTTTGGTTTAAATGTTAGATGTGTATGTTATATGTTATTATATATAATTATAATACATAGTAAAAAATAAAAATATATAATTTAAATAAATAAACCTTTAAACAAACACTGCCTCTGTTCACATATAATTATTGATGACATTTACATTTATTATTTTGGGTCAAAAGTTTATATAGAGGTAAGCTTTTATAGGTGTTCAGAACTTTTTTATTTTTTTACTAAATTCAGAGGTGACCTCGTATTTAAAGTACGCCCACCTATTAAAAAATAAAAAGATATTTTTCTGTCAATGATTTTTACATAAAAATTAATTTATGTAGACACCAACATATAGTTTTTTCTGTATTATTTTATATAAGATGATGAGTAAGAAAAATAGAAATATGTATATGTTATCAATTGATTTATTGAAAATTTCATGATTAGTTAAGAAATGAGTTAATGATTTTAGACACGCATGGTGTATATATCTCATCTAAGACAAAGCTAACCTTACATTATTAAAAACATATAGAATTAGGATTTATGATTTAAGATTTAGTATCCACTTGATCAAAAATTAATTCTAACTTAAAATTAGGATTTAGAATTAAGATTTAGGATTAAAAACATATATTAAAATTAACTTCTACTTAAAATTAGGGTTTACAATTAGGATTCTTGATCTATCAACAATATGAATTCTAGGTTTATATGATCAATTTTTATTCATTATTAATTGATTTTAAGTTAGAATTTTATATGTCATGTTCGAATTTATAAACATATAAATAACACGATCACAAGAAAATACCGTGACAATAAGATAAAGTCTTACATCACTTAAAATACATAGGATCTAAAATTACGTAATGTTGTATCCTTCGTTCATGACTTAATATAATTGATTTGAATTGAAATTTTAGGTGTTCTTCAAGATTAACGTCTCGTTTGTTAATGAAACTTAAATTTTAGTTTTAGTTTTAACAACTGTGGCGAGTTGAAGTTAAAAGTAATTTTGTAAACGTTATTAAAGTTACATATGGTAAATTGTAAGATGAAAATTTTTATATAAAATTTTATATTTTTTTTTAAAAATATGATTAAAACAAAAATTAAAATTAATAAGTCCTAAAATTCATGCCTGACGTTTTTGTTGGTGGCCATCTACGCTTACGTACAGTACAGATCATTGACCTTATCTGGAGCGAAGAACCCAACATAAAGCTCAGGTGAAGTACACACTCCAGCTGGAGCTGCATGCCCATATGTTCATGTACGGTGGAGTCCGCTTGATCTATTGGCATGTGATCCCTCGATCGGCTGCATCACAGAAATCAGAGCAATCGAGAAAAGAGATAGACACACATATGTGTATGTATATATATGTGTGTGTGTGTGTGTGCAGACGAGCAATTCACCACTTGTGATGAAACTTACACGCTTGTCGCCTCATTCTGCTGCATGACTGACGTATCACACGAATGCTTACGCCAATCTTTGATTGTAGTGCTTGATATGCATTTAATTAATCGATCATATATTTACCTCAAAAAAATTTACTAACTACGCCTATATTTGAAAATAAGGTATGATTAAGTAATGTAGAAGTTCAGGTTGTTTATCACATGGTATGATTAATGATTCTATTTTTTCTTAATTTTTGTTAAATAATTGATATTAAGAAAATAAACTTACGAAATCAATAAAAATATTAAAAGTAGGATTATTTCCGTAATGTAATATTACAGTAAAAAAAATTACTATAATATATTATTATTCGTATATCTTATTTGATAAATATTATATATTATCAACTTCATACAATAAAAATTTTATTACCATGACCTACGTCATGAGATCGTAGCACTTCGGGAGCTGATTCTAATTTTCGGGAGATGCAAAACCATAGCTGACATGAACAGCTGGGGCCTGTTGCTCCTGACGAAGAAACCCTAGCTATTTTATTTCAGACTTTTTTGTTAATTAATCGACTGCCATCTGCAAAGTGGTAGCAGAATCTCCTGCTGGGTTTCATGGTATTTGCGAACTTAATTATATACATATATATTTGAAAAATCTTTATATATATATAAGAAAAATAAGTATGTATGTATTTACAGAAGTAATTTCGTACAGAAGGCGCAAGGGTGAAGACGAACAGTGACCACAAGGCCGTCGACAATGGTGATGTCGCACCCTTCTTTCCCTTCTTCCTTATAGTGAATCGAATCTCTACTACATGGAAGTCTTCTTTCCCTTCTTCTCCGGTAATAAATCGGATCTTGATTAAACGGTCTAGATCGAACACTCACAGAAGTTATTTCTGTAGATATCTACAGAGTTAGTGATCCATATATGTATGGATTCTGAAAGACATGTAAATTAAATGAAAATTAAGATTTCAGATTGGGGTTTAATTTGATTAATTGCCAGTACGTGGGACTGCAAAACCCTATTTTCCACACTTGTGCTGTGTTGTTGTATTCGGCAAATTGGTAGATATATATATAGAATCTCCAGTTGGCTGGCACTGCTAATTTGGAAATTATCTGAAAATCCCAGCAATAATCTGGTTTCAAGAGCAAAGCCCAACATATATATGGATTGGAAAATGCCAAATATATATGACAGATCGATTTTAACTTTCCAGTTGGATCGAGTTGAATACCAAATGGCAGAAGCTTGATTTGGAATTAACTGGAAGAAGCTTGATTTGATACCAAATGGGATTGAATCAAACCCTTTGACAAAAAATTAAATTAAGAATATTGTCTTTGTTATTCTAGTATATATCAACCATGGATGATACATACAGACATATTTATATGTTGCAGTGTACATACAGTAGTGAATTGTGCTCAATCAATTCATTCAACTCCAAACGTTTTTGCCCAAATCATAAGCAGAATTGAGTAAAAAAGTAGGACAACAGGGAAAATATTATTAGATGGAGCTGATCGAAATGAAAAACATTTATTTCAGAAACATTGAGAATTTCTTGGAAAATAATACATGCACCCATTGCAGACCAATCAGTAATCTTTCATGGCGCGCAGTTGATATGTTCGATCTGAAGCTAACTAATCAAATGATCGTCCACCCACACACGAATTCAAATGCAAATCACACTGCTAGCCGATCAGCTCGACGACGAACAATTAAATTAAACCCATGGTGGTGATGATGATGATGAATGGAGACGAGACGAGAAGGTGGTGGACGGCCGGCCGGAGATATATATATATAGAGATATATATATATATATATCTATCTATCTATATGTAGATCGATCGATCGATCGATGCATCTACATATATGATCTCAAGGGCACTGGAAGCCGGTGGGGATCCTCCGGCCGCAGTGGTTGAGGAGGAGGCTGAGGTCGATGGGGACGTTGAGGTTGATGCCGAGGATGTTGGCTCTGATGGCGGTGCAGAGGCAGACGGCGGCCTCGAGGTCGACCAGCCCCTGGAGGAGGGCGCAGCAGGGCATCCTGGGCGGCGTGCCGATCACCACGTTGAGGACGTTGGCGCACGCCGCCAGCTTCAGCGTGTCGATGGGGCACCTGCCGTTGGTGGAGGGGTATGGTGGCGACGGGCATGGCCTTGGTCTCGGCTTCGGCCTCGGCCTCGGCCTGGGGCAGTAGGAGCCGCAGCCGCTCACCACAGAGAAGAACACAAGGTTGAGGGCCAGGAAGAGCGCCACCGTCGCCATTTTCGAGGATGCCATCGAGCTCGATCTTCTCGATCTCTCCCTCGTGGTGGTCGATGTGGCAAGCTCCGCTGGGGAGGAGTGCTGTACTTATAGAAAACCAGAAGCAAGAAGCGTCTGCAGAGTACCAGCTAGCATGCAGTATCCATCATATGGCATCAACGTTTGTAGAGTGTCGGTAAGTAATGTTAGCTTCACATTTATATTTTTAAATTTACTTATATTATTATTATTTTTTCTTTTTCTTTTTTCATCTTAAAAGTATTTACCAAAAAATTATTTTTTTTCACTCCTATAATACATGAGTAGGGTTAGTAAACGATCCTTACGAGTTCACCGATAAATTTTTTCAGTTTCAAGAGTTATAAAAAATTAGAATTGGAATTAATTTTATAAACGAAGTTGAAACTATATAGTAATTTAGGTGATAAAAATTTATACGTTGATATCTTTGCATTAATAATAATGTTAAAAATAATTTTAAAAGTTAAAAAAAGTTACTTATAACTCGTAAAAAATTTAATTAAAAATAGGATAGGATGAATTCTTTTTTATCTCAAGATAAAAATTATTTGAAAAAAGGTGCAAATTAAAGGTGCTGGTTAACTAGATAACCACCGAAAAGACAGTCTGATGTTTATAAGAATCTGTTTAAACTTCAAAATCTCAAATTCAAATCTTCATTCAATATAATCATAACTTCTTATAAGTTCATAATTATGTCTCTCAACATTGATACTAAGGTAGTGTTCGTACCATACAAATTAACGTAAAATCACGTGAAATGATAAAAAAAAATAGTTAAAATATTTTTTATTAATTTTGAAAACATAAACATTACTTAAAGTATAAAATAATATGCAAAAGGTGCAGGTTAGGCATTGTGATGTGAGAGGGCGGGCCACATTGCGATTTGCATGCATGTGAGGTTAAACCATGGACGGACTAGTCCTAGCTGTAAGGCACACAATCATATCATACGCTCCATGATTCCTAAAAAAAAAAAAATGAAAATTATTCGATTACAATTCTCTTTGAATTTTTTAAATACATTATTTATAAAAGCATTGGATGCCTAGCTGGTCACAGTTTTAATTACTTTGTAACGTTGTGCTTTAAAGACTGTGGTTCGATCAAGTATGTTTGTTTGAATTACTTTAAAAATTTCTTCAAACTATATATGTCAAGAGTTAGGAGCAGTGTTAAACAAATGCACCTTAGATATTTGTTTACGTTACTTTCAATTCTAACGTTCAATGGTAACCAGATAGAATTGAAAACTGTAGAAATGAATGTAGTCTCACTGTTCAAATCTTAAATTTGAAATGTTAAAAAGTTAATGTTTAGGGTTTAATGTTTAAGATTTAGGATTTAAGTTTTTAAAACTGAGTAGTGATCCAAGCCTTCTTAATTATCTAGAAAAATCTCATGTTTAAGCCCTCTTAAGTTCCAGGACATTAAGATTGAAGTCTCACGGAGGATTTGTGTTTTTGAAAAATATGGTAAATGATGAAAAATTGTAAGAAATTTAACTTATTATTTTTTATCATTTTTTACTATTTCTCGCATTTTCCGAATTAAGACACAAAACACCCCTCGATTTATGGGAAGATCATGTCAATTAAGTGTGGGATGAGATTTCCTTTTTATTTTATTTCTCTATTTCTATTAATATATTTTAAATCATGTATGTCTAATTATCAATCGTATATTACATTAATATATGTATGTATTGTGAATGAGGTTGCAAGCTACAAGCATTCACAGCGTAACCCTAAATTGATCAATAATTTTGTGCAGCATAATACAAAATTCTAAACCTTAAATCCAAAAAATACTATAAGGAGGGGTTTGTGCATCTTGGAAATCAATGAAAAGGAAAATTTGAATAAAATTTCATGGTTGAAATTTTAAAAATCTGAAAATGAAAAATTGTATAAAATCAATTATACACCTTATAAAAATATAGGAAAATTTATATTTAATTTTTAAAAAATTAAAAATATTCTAAAATTTTAACATTTCAACAATAATAAAATTTCCAAATTTTCCTTTTTACTAATTTCTAACGAACACAAACCCCCCTCGGTATCAACTGCATGCAACACTTCTTTTTCATTGCTATATATGTTGGTACAAAATTATAATTAGTTGTCTACAACAAATTAAATATGTAAATTGTTGGATAATATAATCCCGGTCACATTGAATTTTTTCTAGGTAGTCAATTAATTTTAGTAAAATAAATATCAATATAGTATCAGTGTGAATTCACTTATATCACACGTAAAACGCTTGTAAGGTAACGACGTAAAAGGAGGCGCGTGTACATGCATGTGCTGTTTGGATGGTGTATATATAATCACCGATCATTAACGAGATCCAACGGGGGAAATTAATTGCGAATCAAGAATAATTAAGATACAGATTGATTGATGGAGTGACATTTAGAGCTAGGGCCGGGCTGAAGCTTAATTAGCTTATTCATGAGATGCATGCATGCATGCATGTTTACGTAGGTTGTCTGCCCTAAACGACGATGGTCTGATCTGATCTGATCTGATATTGCAGAGGTGATCTGAGTTTGTGATCGAGAGAGATCAGAGGAATTAATGGTCGATAGATGCATATATTAATAGTAATTAAGGGCAATGGAAACCAGCAGGCCAGTGCATGCCGCAATTGTTGAGGAGAAGGCTGAGGTCGACGGTGAGGTAGAGGTTGATGCCGAGGACGTTGGCCTTGACGGCGGTGCAGAGGCAGACGGCGGCCTGGAGGTCGAGCAGCCCCTGGAGGATGGCGCAGCACGGGAGCTTGGGCGGGGTGCCGATCACCACGTAGATGAGGCCGTTGAGGACGTCGGCGCACACGCCCAGCTTGAGCACGTCGATGGGGCACGTCCCGCCCGTGGGGTAGTAGTACGGCGGCGACGGACATGGCTTGGTGGTTTTCACGGCCGGTGGTGGGGGCATCATCGGCTTCGGTGGACATTTGCTGTAGCTACCCCCACAGCAGCTCACCGCCGACACGAAGAGGAGGTTGAAGGCCAAGAGGAGCGTGGTGGCGGGCGTCACCGTGGAAGCCATTCCGGCCCTTCGACGATCGGCTAATTGATTATTATATGTATCCACTCCGTATATATATATATATGACCATCGGCTCTGCTTTTTAATTAAGCACACCGGCGTTTTATAGGGACGGAGGAGCACCTAGCGGTGCGCGGTGGTTGATGGAGTGGTGAGATCCATGGCAGCATGTGATGGGGCGATGGGGGCGGGGACGGAGTCGCAGCTGGAGTGCTGGCCGTATCTGCTGCATGATTGCCGGAGCTTTGGAGGCTTCTGGCCGCGCTTGCCCTACCTGTACTGGCCGGTACCGCCTCGCAGACGGCAGAGGCAACTTGTCGACGCCGCCCGTCTCCGTCACCGTTCCGGTGAACTGTCACTTCATGCATGTGTATATATATATATATATATACATGACTACATGAGAACGAATTCTCTGGTGATATATATATATTACTAAAGCATTGTTTTTAATAATATTATTTTTAAACAATTAAATTATATCGATTTAACTATATAAAATAAATTTATATAATTATATAATAACTATACGAAATGCTGTTCATCGTGATACGAGAAAAAAGTTGTAAATATGCAAGGCCCCGCGAGCGTCGAGAGGAGAGCTTAATTATATGTTCTTCTCTTAACCTTGGTTTTGAGAAAATTATGGAATCTCCTTGAGACACTAGTGTGCTACATATAGATATTATAATTAATATATGATTATTACGTTAAATTCTATTGATCTATTTTTAGGCAGATATATAATAATATTGTATATATAAATTCAGATTAGTATAAAAATTTAATAGTACATATATTCATAGATATGTTAATTGAACCGTGTCCAACTGGCCGATGTGGCCCAGCACGTTTAAACTGGTCATGTCGTGGTCATGTTCATAGCTTTTAAATGGAATCTAATGTTGGTCCTTGGGTGTATTTGTTTGAGTTTTTGAATACAATTTTTAACACTTAGAGCGGTACTGTAGTAGCACCTTAAAGAAGCAATACTTGAAAAAAAGAGCGATAGTTCAAAAGTTAGTGTTTGTTTGTTAAGGTAGTATTTTTTTAAAATATTTTAAAAGTTTCAATTTTACCCTTAAAGGGTAGTTTTTTTATAATGTTATTAAAAATCTGTTTTAAGAATCTGTTTTATTAAAAATATTTTTAAAAATAAACAAAAGTATTTGTAAAGTTTTAACATATTTGTAATTTTATAATGTTAAACATATTTATTTATTATAAATTTTTTACCAGTAGTGAGGAGGGGGGAAAGGGGTGAGGATGCCGAGTGACACGGAAGACACGTAGTGTTGAGAAGGCAAGGAGGATGCGGCGAGAGAGGCGACCGACAAGGAGGACGTGGAGCAAAGACAAGCGACATGGAGGACACACAATGGTGGGAAGGCGAGGGGTGAGGAGGACGCACGGTGAGAAGGTGAGCGACGAGGAGGACGTGCAATGGCAAGGGGCGTGGTAGAGCGGCGAGCGACGAGGGCACGTAGTGGTGAGGAACGTGGGAGAGAGGCAGGGGGCAGTCACATACTTTCAGCTTCTAGATCGGCTTCGGGAGTAGCTACAGTTTCAAGGAGTTGTGCACCAACAACTCCAGTGTTGGGCAAAAAATGAACTAAGTTAGAGCGGTACGCCAGTATTTTAGAATTGTTTCTCTCGTAAAAAAATGTATGTTTGTTTACACAACTTTTAAAAAAACTCCAACTCACTCCAAGAGTTAGGAGTTGGTGCAAACAAATCGCATTCTTTGTTTCTCTCACGCTTTATTAATTGATCCTTAGAATTAACCTCAAAAATTCGTCTTTGACTCGTTTCAATCTTCAAGATCACTCTATTAGACATTCATGCTTGCTTTTGGTTGACAACAAGTTAAGTTTGCCTATCCATCAATTATTTGGAACTCCTACTTCATTATAGAAAAGTTGCATATAAGGACCATCTAAAAGTTATTTATAAATTTACTTCACTTCTAAAACCACATTTGAATTTAACTTTACGCTACTCCGATCCTCAATCCAGCTATTTAATCTAAAGAGCAACATGTCGCTACATAGCCAGTAAAATCTTAGCTTAATTCGATCAACCTCTTAATTAAAATGACACAATAGTAAAAAAGGGTATAGAAAAAAAACGACCCTCTTCGTATTTATATATATATATATAAAAGTGTTTAATTATGATTAAACTCCATCGCAATTTCTATTGCTGGTCATCAAAATTCTAGTGGCAATGTCAAGCTCCATCAGAATTCCAGTTACTAACCCATCGAAATTTCGGTCGCCTCTCTACACATCACCTCAGAAACTGATCCGTGGTGGGAAGACCACCCGGAGGAAGGGCGACGTGGGGATGATGGCAGTGTTGGCTTGGCGAGTTTGAGAGTTGTGGAGGCATCCGAGTGACATGTATGGTGGCGTCGTCGGTGGACGTGCAAGAAAATTGATCCAGGAAAATAGTCCCGGATGTGTTGAAGTCTCAAGTGGAAGTTCCGTTTGTCTTGGGCGGAAGTTCCGTTCGTCGGATCCAGAAAAATAGTTCTGGATGTGCTCCCAAAAAGTGTTCTGGATGTTGTGGCATTAGACCTCATCTTTATCCGTGGATGAAAAACGTGGGTGTTTGAGTATGACTTAGTCAAAATTGCTTGAGGATTGGAATGTGGTGTCCTTACATTGCAAATAAGTGAGCTCAGTGGGCAGTGGTAGAGAGAAGGAGAGAAGAGGAGGAGAAAGAGAAGTGTTGGTATCAGTGAAAAGATAATAATTAAATTAAAGTTGATAACTTAAATAATTGCATCAAGTAGTAATATAAATTTTCTTCTTTTTAATTTTAAAAGTATTTCTTCTTTCTCTCTCTACGTCGCCACCCTATCCAAATCCAGATCAGAAACCCAACCGTGGCAAACTTAGAAAAAACTACAATTATCAGAAGAAAAACAATATTTACCGTACAAAATATTTTTGTATAATAATTATTATCAAACATGGTATAACTTGGAAATTTTTAGCGTTTCGTTTACAGCACGTAACCATTATTACTTTATTGTAATTGAAAAAATAAAATATCAAAATAAAATAACTTTATTTTTCTTTGAAACCGACCCCTCGACTGTAAATTTCCTCCATTTCCAGCTTGACCACCCATTTCCTTCCCTTCAATGCGAACACACACCACCCGCATTGAAACTCACCTTTGCCATCGATACGGTTAGAGAAGTTCTACATTAATAAATGTAAAAAATAAACTTCAATTTAAAATAATAAAAATTCTTTCACTCATTATCAATTAAATTTGAGTTGAAATTTCAATAGATACAATATTGTATCTGTTGCAAGTGTAAAAGGTACCTATTTCCCTTCAAAAAAGAAACGGACGATGTGTTCTCAAGTGCTTTGATAGGGGCGAAAAGAGTGGTGACGAGAGCGCCAACGATCGGAAGGCGAGAGCGGTGACGAGATGGGCGACAAGAGCAGCA
>JAMKPZ010003920.1:0-30436 GCA_024699675.1 Amphibolis antarctica | reverse complement strand
TATATATATATATATATATATATATAAGTATTAGATTAAAATTAAAACAATCACCGAACTCTCGTTGCACCAACCGGGCAGCTCCAATGAGACTCCCATCATTGCACAGTTGGTAGCCAATTGAACTCTTGTTAATAATATAACTCCAATTGAACTCTTGTTACACCAATCGGATTACTCCACTGAACACCTATTGTACCAGCTAGATGCCTATTGCACAAAAAGTTATTTCCATGTGGAAGGACACCTAACAGGTCCACGTCACCGCTAGCCACCTAAGAAAGGAGGGAGCAAGAGAGCTTTATGGAGAGGTCAACGAGGTTGGAAGCCACATACATACGAGTTTCACCACCAATGCATATAGCAGAGGGTTTTGTCGTGAGGGCAGCGAACAATTTGGCTACCTTAGTTACATATGAGCCAGAGTTTGGCAAAGGAGAGGGACAATGGAGGATGAGTAAAAAAGATGTATTTATTGAAGAAGTAGAATTAAATAAGGTAAGATTTATATTTTTTAAGAAATTATATGATATATAATTTTTGTGTTTTTTATAATTTTTAGTATAAAATGTTAAAATTATTTAATAAATATTACTATAAATTATTACGGTGTATAATGAAAAATTGATATATATGGTAAAAAACTCTATAAGAAATACACCTTAAAAGTCATTGCTGCAATTACAGGGAAAGGAATCTATTGACTTTAGCAAAGATTCCTTTTGTTATGTGGACATAGGTTTCATTTGGTATAATTTCTGTTTAAATCAAAAATCATTCACAATGTAATAATAACGTGAAAGATTTTTAAGATAGTTTTTTCATATTTTCTTGTTATGATATTCAATTATATCAATATTAAAAAATTCAATTTCAATATTAAAATTACTTATTTTAATGTTAAAAGAATGATAATGTACCCTTTTAATGTTATTTTATTGTTCAACTAAAAATCACTTTTACGATGATGTAAAGAATTTTTATCCCATTTGATACACGAAGTTGAAGTTGTTTTTTCCTACTCCCAACGTTGAGAAAGTTCCTACTAAATGTAGTCATAGTTTTAGGAGGAGTACGTGCACGTTAGAAAATAATAGAAAATGAAAATTTTGAAAATATTTCTGAATTTTTGAAGTATTTGCATATTGAAAATTTTAAAAATTTTCCATTACTACCGTTTTCAACCTATTAGGTTGAGAAAATTCTTGTAGTTGGTGAAAAATTTCATCGTGAAGTAATTTTCAGAATTGTGCATTTTACTTAACCTCTCTTGATTATTACTAAACTTGTAGCTAAAAAATATATATTAAATTATATTTAAAATGTTAAAATAAAAAATAATTATAAATTTTTAAAAATTAAATTTTAATTTTTTTAAAAATACACAAATAATACTAATTTTTTAATTTTCGTTTCTTAAATTTCTGAATAAAAATAGGTCCTTTTGTCACCATCGAAAGTTTTTGAAGTGTAACGTTTTTGCAATCTTTACGACGTTCGAGTGCACCTCCCGTGAAAGGGTTTATTATTAAATAACCTCTTTTATCGTTGGAGATTTTTTCTTAAATTTTTTTTAAATTTTTTTTTAAAATTTTTTTTTAATTTTTTTTAAAATTTTTTTTTAAAATAATCTAAAATTTGTAATTTTTTATAAATATCTATAGAAAAATAACACCATTTTCTCTTTAAGTCTGTTTGCCTGTTCATTTCTATATATCTTTATTTTTCACAATATATCATAATATTTTACAATATTATTTATTAAATAATTTTTACATAAATTACATATTTAATTTATTATTGTATTATATATTCATTATTCTATAACATATTCTTTATTTTATTACTAAACAACTTTTAATATTCATTATTGTATTACATATCTTATTTATTATTCACAACTCAAAAAATAATATCATCAATTTTCTATTATAAATCATATAATTTCTAAAAAATTATAAATCTCACTTCACCTCAGCTTCATTCACTAACTTTATTCTTCCATTCTAGGAGTAGGAAAAATGATTTTTAGATGAATGGTTTTAATATGGGATTTGTGCTTCTTGGAAATTAAGGAAAATGAAAAATTAGAAATTTTTTCATTGTTAAAGTTATAAATATCTAGAATATTTTTACTTTTTTTAAAATTAAATATAAATTTTCTTAAATTTTTATAAGGTATCCAAATGATCTTATAAAATTTTTTATTTTCAAATTTTTAATATTTTGACAATAAATTTTTTTTAAAATTTTTATTTTTATTGATTTGACACAAACTCTATAAAAAGAGAGGAAAAAATATTTTAATAATAAAATAAGTAAATTAAAAATAAAAATATTTTTAAAAATTAAAAGTAAAGAAAAAAGAGAGTAAACGATGCTTACACAAACAAACAGCCCCTTCGTAAACGGATCTCGAACTGCGAACCGAAACGGTAACCCAATTCGCGGATCCATCGGAGATCTTCCCACGTTCCCGCCACCGACCCGACCGGACCTATGAAAATACTGGTCTCGGTCTCGGGTCTCCTGCCCTAAGCCGACCTGTCGTCGCAGTGCGAATGCGACGAGAACGAACGATCGAGGGAGAGAGGAACATGAAGAGGAAGATCAAACTTCCAGCATCGGAGTTCTGCGAGGTGTGCAGATTGAACCACAACCAAGGCCGCAAGCATAGGTACTTTCGCAACCACGCCAAATCCCTCGCTACCGTCCTCTCCCGCTTCCAATCCAATCTCTCTGCTCTCCGTCTCTCCCTCAAAAATCCATCACTCCTCCCCCCTTCCGATCACGCATCCCGCAGTGATCGCGTCTGGTGTGTTTTCTGCTCCGTTGATCTGGTAAACAATGTCCCGGACAGCTCCATTTCCTTCGCCTGGTAAGCAACGTCCTCCCTCTTGCCATTGTTTCTTAGGATTTGCGTTTCTTGGAATTTACTGGTTTGCTTTCGCAGGGAAAATGTGATTAGGCATCTGGCGAGCTCTGAGCACTTGAGGAAACTGAAGGATTTCATGTGGACGCACGGCGGAGGGATGGACAGGGTCGATTCGTTCAGAGTTTCAGAAGCGGATCTCCTCAAGGTTGAGTGTCGTTTACTGTTTTTGTATCTTGTTTTTTACTATCGACTTATTTTTAATAACGCTTGTTTACTTTTGTTGTAGTGGGAGAAGAAGTGCGAGGCCTTGAAAAGCGGTTTACAGTCCTCAAATAGAGGCTTGGGTGGATCATTGCAGTCCACGTCAAAAGATATCCAATACCAGATTAGCTCTAATTGTACAGATGTTTTAGATACTAACATGGTTCACTGTTTTGAACCTACAATTTCTTGTGGTGTTATGCCTTTACAAAGACTTACTACAAATGAGAGGTGCACACCATCTTATTCTGAAGATGCAAGGATTGCACTTTGTTTTTCGATGCCTTATGTTGGTGCTTCATCCTCAATGGGAGCCATGCAGCAGGATTTAGGTGTAAAGGTCGCAGATAGCTCAACTATAAACGAGAAGCAGATAGGTGAAAACATCCTGTTTCTTTTTTCCTTATGTTATCGCACGTATTTTATTAAGTATGGATTTACAGTTGGTTGTTTGCACTAGAACAGCTGCATCTGGCAATGGACAGGTGGTTTCCGACCATTCAAGTTATGGAATGGTATGCTCACATGCCTTTTAATTATTTTTCCATGCTACAGAAAAAATTGTTCTTATAAGATATTGTTAGATCCTTATTTTCTTTTTTTCTAAGATCATGCCATAGAACAACAACATCAACTAAAAAAACAATTGGAATTATAATCACACTACGTAGGGTCAGCCATATGAATCTTTTTTTCAAGTATTTTTATCTATAGTCAAATCTTTAGTTAAATTATATAAATTTAAATGTTTTCTTATAATTTCTAACCAAGTAGTTTTAGTTTGACGTCTATTTTTTAAATTTATTTTACATTAATTAATTTTTCTCTCTTAGCTATTGCATTACTTGATCTCATAAGGATATGATAAAACCACCTAAGTTGATTTTCTCTTATCTTATTTTCAATTAGTGCAACTCATACTTTATTCCTAATAAAATCATTTTTTAGCTTATCCTTTATAGTATTACCACTCATTCATCTAAGTATATGCATCTTAACAACAATAACTTTGAGCATGTGGTCAACATTTTGAATTGTAAAGTATTGCTAGGTGGATAAAAATTTTATAAAATTTTTCTTTTAATTTTAAGAATATCCTTTGATCATATAACAATCTAGAAGCATTTCTCCACTTCATTCATCCTACTTTAATCCTATGAATAACAACTTTTATAATTTTACCTAGTAGCTCCTTCAAGAGTTGTTACAATAGTAGCTTTTGTTGTTATAGTACAAAAGAGCTCTTGTAAACAAATTGGGGCTTGTGTATGTTGTTGATGATATGATCTTACTTGATATAAATAAGGTAGATTTTTAGAAAATAATTTTAAATTAGAAATCTAGAGAGAATCCAAATTGGTAGCAATCTCACCTTCATGCTAAGAAGGCATCTCTTCCTTACCTTGGCCACTCATTATGTCATTGATTATCCTTTTTGAATGAGGTTGGATAAGCACTTCTCCTATGGTTAAACATATGGATCTTGTACCCACCATGCACTATAATCTAAGCTTTGATACTTCTCTCATTTGTAGCCCACTCCCTCTTCAAGGAAGTCCTAACTTAAAAGTTGAAGGAACTAAGATGTGAATGGTGGAACAATTAGATGGCATTGGGCTAAGGCCTTGCATTAGTAATGGTTGCTCAAGTGGAATAAGGGGTTTGTTGCTCAATTCTCACCTTACTCACATAAAACAAGGGTAAACTACCAAACGAGCAAGAGAACTTGGTAAAAAAATAATCTACTAATGAATTATGAAGAAGATGAAAATATAATAAAAGACTAGGAGGATTGAATTGGAATTAATGAAGCTTGTCAACCCCTATCAGTGTTGGTTACAATTTTTATAGAGCATGGGGCACCATATTTTCGGTCTTTTACTTTCCTTAGAACCTAGACATGTTGGGTAACACTTCGTCCATGTTTTACCACTTTCCAAGGTCATTTGCCTTCTATAAGTCATGTTGTCCATGAAGAGAACTTTCATGATTCTAACTGCCTATCTACTACCCATGTTGCTAAATGAATATCTCCATTACGTCCTTTCATGATGAAATAAGTCCTACCTTTGTCCTTACCTCTTAAGTTTTTCGATGAATATAGATGCCTCCAAAGTTTGGTACTTTTAGGTAGTCAAATGTGGAAAACTTTAGGACCATTTTGACTGCACATCTTGTTAGGATTGAGTACTACCACTACCCCAACAGTTTAAGCTGATGGTGAGAATTTAACATCACCTTATAAGTAGTCAGCAACACTATACAACCATACGAGTGTGACTTGGTTCACTACTCTGAGTGTGACTTGTTAAGATCTTTTTACTTTAACATTATGTGAAATTTTAACTCAAAATAAATTGACATTAAGTGGAGAAATTCATCATATATTAGTTATAGGTTTAGTCTATACACCATCGATGTGAGATTATTCTAATGCTCTCTGAACTTGTAGGCCATCCTATGCATTCAAGTGTCTTTTTTATTTTAGATCGTTTAGATGTATGTGAATCTACTTTGATGTCATGTGAAATTTTAATTCTAAATTAATTAGTTGAGTGGAAAGGTCTTTTTATATATTATCCAATTTTCATCTTTTACTTAGTCCATGCGGGACTATATTTCTCAATAGATACCTTATTTGATTTGGATGTTAAATTTTATTACTTATTTATTTAAATAAGTAAATCGTCACCTTATTAGGTGGCCACCTAGTCTCACCTCCCCCATTGGGTATTTTAGGAGGGTCTCACCTTGTTTTCACCTTTTTTCGTCAATAATTATGGATCTTAATTCTTTTATAGCAGTTTAGTATTTTTAAAGCATTTTTCATGTTCTATTCAATTTTCTACTTTTATCTTATTTTGTTTCTTACTAGTATAATTTATGTGCAAATTGCACTATTTATGATTTAAATGCTAACATTTGAAATTATATAAAAAGTATAATATACAAGACTCAGAAACACTTGTAATGGGAAAATTCACCTTTCAATGGTTGTATTGCATATTTTAATGAAATTCTTTGATCTATTTATAGAATGGGGACATAATAAAACGAAAAATTACAAATGAAGGACTAGGCCATTGTCCCTCACAAACATAAAATAAAGAAATGAAAGAGACCTAGAGAATGCTAGAGACTCTCACTAGCTCATGATCTTCCTAATTGAAGGAGTTTCCCATTTATCTAGTTGCCATTCTCCTTTAATCCTTGTAGTTAGTTTCCTGAGATTCTTGTAAATCTTGTTCTCTCTAAGAGTAACACCTTTTTTTTGCCAAACTATTAGCAACCTTGCTTCCTTCTTTGTATATAGGTGTGATGACATTGAACCCACATAAGCAAATACGCCAAATAGGATAAGCTTGGCGATACATTTGCCTTCCTTGATCATGTTGACTACTAACTTTAAAATCTAGTTCAATCTCCAAATTGTCTAATGCTATATTCTGATGTTGGCATAGTAGTAAACCCTAATGAAGAGCTAGAAGCACAATGAATTTACCTTGATCATTGTGGAATCATATTTACTTGAGTAAGCCACAATTAATTTACCTTTACAATCTGCAATGATGATGGTTACGTTACACATGTTAAAACAATAGGTTCGAGTTTGAGGCCAACAACATTTTTTTTTGGGAGGAAAATTGCTTTTAAAATTAACTATCCACATTTCATAGATTTGTGCATGCAAACTATAGGTGTTAATGGGCCAAGTCATGTTGACCTAGCCTGAAACTTTGTGACTTGGGCATTGTTCATATCAAGCTGGGCTGTTAGGTAGCCTAGGGTGTGGCCTAAGCACAATTTATATAGACTTATCCAGGTCATGTTGGTCATATTGAGTCAGGTTAGGTAAGAGTGGGCACATTAGGAGTACAGGATAGTAGGAGTTGGAATGCAGCTTGATGTTGATGTGCTTATAGGTAGTGCGAAATGACACGGGCATGAGTGGGGCACCAAATGCATGGGATGAGCTGCGAAGGTGGAAGTGGAAGGGTAAGTTACGAACAACATAGGCAAGTAAGGAGTCAAGGACATAGGTGGTGCGAACTCTTGTTTAAAGATTGGCTAAGAAACTTGCAAATTAGTTGTTAAGGAAATTTGATGGAAATTAGGAAAAAAGTCAGAGTCCACTTGGGTTCCAATCATGGTTGACGGTAAAAAAAACACAGATTGAACAAGACCATGAGAAAACACAGATCGTAAAGAAACATGGTAAGAAAACCATGACTTGATTAAGAATAAAATACAGCCTACCTGTATAGGGAACATGGTTAACTTGATTTTTTCTGGAATTGACCGGAACTTGACAAAGACCCGTTGCAACATTGGTTTGCTCTGTCCCTTGCCTTGCTAAGCTAGATGTGCCTATAATGACCCCACGTATTTGCCTTGATGCTTGCCAAACCTTACACCTGCTTGTCCCCTTATAGTCACTCTACCGCCCTTGCAATGGCATAGCTCTCATATATGTACACCTTGCTGATTCGTCGCTTGCTTGCAACATGCTTGCCTGACGTCCAAAGTTCAGATGTACAAACCTTAACCACTTGCTCGACCAAAACACCTAGATGCACCAACTCTATTGCTTATGCCCTTGCATAGTCACATCCCTCGTTGACTTGTTGGTTGCTCACAGCCTGCTTGCTTAATGCTTAGTTGCCTAAATGTGCAAAACCACAAACCTTAACCACTCACTTGACGCCTGACCTAGATGGAAGATGCACTTAATCTGTTGCTTGTACTTGTTGCAACTTATTGTTGACTCACTACTTGCTTGAAGCCTAGACTTGAGAGCCACAAACCACTCACCCACTCGCTTGCTTGCTCCACACCTCCACCCAAGCCTCGAGGCTTGTGAGCTATGGGTAGGAGGTTTGCAGGTTGCCCATGTCATGTTGGCATTGCATTTGTGCTAGGCCAGCATGACACATGGTCAACAGCATGGTTTGACCATGTTGGGTTAGGCCGACATGGTTCATCTCAGTATATTTGACATGTATTTTGCAAACTTTTGGTGTTCAGAGGATAGTTTTGGAAACTAAAATGTTGTTTTTGTCCATCACATGTAACTACCCTTTTCTTTTCTCTTTTATTATAGTATGGATGCGGGTTCCTCCCTTTGAATCCATGTCTTTCTCTTATGTTTGGTTTTTTCTTAGTTATACCTATGGCTTGTGTTGGCCTCCTCTTTTATTGTTTCTAATGATATTCTTGTTGTTACTCTCAAAAAATATGAATCTTAGTTGATACTTTTGTCTCATATCAGTTTTATTTTTAATGAAAATTTAATTACTTAAATATATTTTTTGTAATGGATGATAATGTTGTTTAATGGATATCATCCATAACAAATCCAGGAAAGCAATTGAAGCAACAAAGATAACATTAAACATTCCTTTCTAGAATGGTTTCACATCAAAATTAGAACAATAAATTTCTTAATCAATTCCTTTCTTCTTGTCTGCATGTTAAAGTTGGTTGGTTGATATTTCTTATTTTCATGTTAAGTGTATTTCATGTGTACATCTGTTTACAGACCTCATTGTTCATCTGTTATTCAGGATCAGAGAATGGCCTCTAAAAAGGAGAGGAGAAAGGGTATCATGCTTTATACCACATTTTAGCCTATTATTTTGAAATTTTCTCTCTTTGTTTTGTTTGTATCTTGTTCCGTAGTTTCATGTTTTATGTATTTAATTTGTTGATTTTACATACACTTGTTTTTAGATAGCTCACATCTCTTAGTGTAGGCATTCAGTCAAGTTTGCATTTTGAAGACCCATCTCCTTGGTCGAAGATGCATGCTGAAGACCAGACAGCCTGCAATGCAGTGGATTCATCAACATGTAGTGTTTCTGCATTTTCTCGATCAGGGAAACTCCCAACGTTGAATCCTAAACGAGTTGGGGCAGCTTGGTCAGAAAGGAGGAGAAGAGAACTTGAAATGGAAATGAGAGGAGAGACTGTTATAAGCTATGATCCTAACTGGCTGCCCAATTTTGGTGGTGTCTGGCAAGCAGGTACTCGCAAGGAATCTAAGAAGGAATTTGAGGTTGAAAAACAAAAAAGCATCAAGATAAGCAAGCAACCTGAGACATCAGTGAAGATACAACCTTATATTAGTAAACGGATGGTACGATTTTGTACACTTTTGGATTCTATTAAACAAACGTATTTTTCTGTTCATCTCTTGTATGAAGTAGTTTGGAGAAGTTGCTTAGATTTACTGTTGTATTACCTCTGAAGTACTTTATTCACATGTAGTTGCTGAGGACAAACCAAGATATTGATTAGTTTCCACTGCAAGTTTGACAGCCTGCCTTTGCTTGTATGCTAGAAACATTTTAGGTTACTGGTTGTTGGCAATACTAAAGAATAATTTGTAGGGTTGGTTGAAACCTCGTGTCTGTTATATGCAAATCCATATTATACAATAAAGTGGACGATGAAGACAACTTATTTGCAGTGGACTTCGATATATACACACCACTGACATGAAATACATTTTGTAAATTTAAATGTGAAATCTGAAACTAAATTTTACAAAAAAAAAATTCTGTAATAAGAAAAAATAAAGGAAAAATAAGCCTCGATGGAAAAGATGGCTTGGCTATATCTTCAGCATTTTGCATCATCATAAAAAGGCCTGCAATGTGCATGCAGCTGTGGCTGTACCTTGTGCTTTTGTTCATTGATAGTCAAGACTTAGGTCCTGTGCTTGAGACCCACGGATGTCAAAAATGCATTTATTAATAAAAGTGGAGACTTGATGAAAAGTAAAGGTGATAGATATTTGACATGAGGAAAATTATAATGAACTTAAATAAGAGAATTCCGATCAATGGGTATATATTGTCTTGTATGACACTTTACTGGAGGGTAATAGTCCTGTCAAAAAAACCTGCGATATTTTATTGACTTTTTAGACACTTGCAATGTTTTGTGAAAAGTAAATTTGGAATAATATAAGTTGATCAATAGAGTAGTTTTTTGCAGAATGGATTTAGCTATTACAATTGTCATAGATGTAAGAACATATCGTGCTAACCTAAAAAATACTTATAAGATAATGCATTATAGGGTATTATGTGTTTGATTTTCTCCGAAGTATATAACCTTTTGAATGCCTAGCTTTGCAATATTTGGGCACTTATCATTGCTAAGAAATGCACAGTGATGTGCCATGTTCCATGAAAGTTTCTTCTCTAAATAAAAGTAAATGCTCTATGACTGTTATCACAAAGCAAATTATCAACGAAATGCTTTTTGCTTTGAGCCTTAGTTTGCTGTATTTTGATGTATGAATATATGCCAGAAGCATTGAACATTGAGCATTTGATTATGTTGCATTTTATTGTAAACAGAAACTGATATAACATGTTATCTAAATCTTTGGTTTTTTATTTTTTCCATGCAGCAGATGTGTTCAAGTGATGACGGAAATTCAAGTAATGGATATATTCATTGACGAAGAGTATGGCAATGCTTACTGCTTACAGTATGTGAATGCCTTTGCTTTGCCGTCTAATTTCTTATGTTTTTATGGTGATGACCTATAACAATAATTAGGGATGGTGAATTATTATTATCGGTTCGGTTTCTTTAGCTTAAATGGTTTAGTTTGGTTTAATCTTTGCTGAATGCAATATATATGGTTCAGTTTTGTTTTGAAGAATTGTTTGATCCTAGTACTAAACCGAAACCTGTATATGCGCTATTGCCCTAATGCAAGTACGTAATGTGTAGGAGATGGGTATCGAAAAACCTAATGTGTAGGAGATTGCGGGTATAGAAAAACCTAATGTAATGCCTGAGTATTCTCCAGCCATTGGATTCTCATCAGTCTTCACCCTTCAACGCTAGGGTAGGGTAGACATACCAACGTTGCATTGGTTTCTTCTAATTTCTCTTCATTTTGGATTGCAATGTATAGTGAAGCTACAACCCATTAGGCAAGATGCCTGGTGAAGCTGATTTTTTGTCATATTATGTAGGGTGATAGACAAATATAAATTGTAATTTTTAATCAACTTTTATGTAGTATACTACCGTGTTAGTAGAATGGTTGTATGCTTTTCTATTATTTTATGAAGTTCGTTATGGATATTATTTGCCTTTTTGCAATCTGATGAACTATATAATGATTGTGTTATGGACAATCATTATATTTTTTAGTATTTTATGAAAAATATTAACAGATAATTTAACAATTATTAATTTTATTTAATTAATAGTTTATCACATAGATAATTTATAAATGGTTAAACCTCAACTTGAACTATACCGAATTGATTTTAGTTGGTCTAGTTTGAAATTTATCGGAACCACAATTTATATGGTTTGCTTTATTGTTTTACCTCAAATTGAACCAAAGTAAGCCGTGTGTGGTCCTAACAACAATCAGGCTATGACATGGATCATTTACTTCATTTATTTCTATTATATCTTTTAATATTTTTAACTAAGAAATTTCTTTTTGTCCTCTAGTTTGATTTTACCTACGTTAATAATTAATTTACCTTATCTTATGGGTACATCTTTAGGCTCTTCACGGATTCTGATTTTCTCAGCATTGGCAAAATTTAAAAAGGAGGTCATATTAAGAAAAGAACAAGGGAGCTAGACTTGTCAATTGAATCGTCTAATTGGGTTGATAGTGTAATATAGTCAAATTGTGTTGTTGATTGATACATGATTTGATGGATTGTGCTTGTATTTTTTATTTGAGTTTTCTAATAAGTGGTGTGGTTTCAAAGTTTGAATATCATATTTAATTATCTTTTAATATTTATAAATTATATTAATTTTTAATAAAATAAAAAATAATTAAAAATTAAAATTTGACCCTGACCCCGTATAAGCTCAAATAAGTCGTACTTGACTTACAAACAATTCAAATCATATTAGCCAGGAGCCGACCCATTGACATGGGTAAAGGGAGCGTACAAATTGTGTGGGTTTCGAACGGGTAAGTCAAACACAAGGAAAAAAGTAGAGACAATATTAGAAGTAAGCCAATAAGAATTAACCATATATTCTATACAAAACCCTAGTCGCTTGATTCGCTTCGATGATTCTAGGCAATCTTGAGTGTTTGCATGGCTTTCTCGATGCTGCCATCGGCAGGTGGTGGCCATGATGCTTAAACTAGGTCTCAAGCTCTTCAGGGACGAGTTTGTCAAGGGCTCATTTCTGACGTTTTAGAACCAAGCATGTCTTGTTTGTCAATGTTGCTTTAGTTTTAAAAGTTGTGAAAAATTTGAAGTTAAAAGTAATTTTACAAATGATATTAGAATTGTATAGTAAATTGTGATGTGAGTTTATGTGATGATAATGATATATGTGAGTTTATATAAAATTGAAATTGAAATTGAAATTAGATTAATAAACATGACCACAATGGATTAGCCTCACCGCCCACCTTTTTAAAACCCCAATCCAGAATCTACGTAACGTTGTTCCTTCGCTTCACTTTTTAAGAACTCCACCACATTGCCAACATACCCTGAAATCATATTCCGTGAGCATACATACTATTGAAAATGGGAAGCCGCCTGTCTCATTTTCTTGCGAGGAGGTCAACCAGATGTCAGTGCCCTTCGAATGGGCTTATTGTAGGAAGTTTCTTCTCTAGACGATCAGAATTGCAGACCATAATGGCGGTTATGAAAGTTGCCCTTAACCTTAAAGGTTCGATCATTCTGGTGGTAAGTTTGTCCTTATCAGATTTTCTAATGACGATGATTTTATCTGTTCTTTAATCTGAGAAAGTTGGATCATCAATAATTAAAGGATGTCTGTTTTTAGATGGAGCCCTACGTTCACCCTAAATCCGCTTGGGTCCTCAGTATGGAATTATTTCTCAAAATTGAGACTTCATTTACAATGCCCTGGAGCTATTTGTTCTATTGCTTCTTCAGTTGGAAAACTTGTGTGACAGTTTGTGTTAAGATGGACTTATCCAAACCACTCCCAAAATCTATCATCATTGGGAATGACAATGAACAATTTCAGCAGTTGATAACAGTATTGGCCTAATATTCTTGAATATATTTTTTTGATGGTAGTATTAAGGTTGAAAAATACAATTGTGAACTTACAATAGGTTTATGTCTAAGTGAAAATTTAAACTCAAGATTGAAGATCTAAAGAGATTCTCACAATCACCAGACTACTACTTTAGTAGTTATTATATTAAGATAATTTTATTACATTAGTAAAGTTTTGAACATGAGACCATAAGTTTTTATAAGAGGTCTCTCAACCAATATTCCTGAATATTGCTCTCATTGTGTTCTATAATTAGTCACACGGTCGAAAAATGTTGGAAGCTTCATCTTAGAAATGAAACTGATGCTGCTATAAACATGCACAATCAAAATGGCCCTATTCAAGCTCAATGGAAAATAGTTATAGACAGATGAGCACGATCAAAGGCAGATAAGGTTCCATCACTTTTTCCTACTTTCTATTACATTCTAAAACATTTTCTTCCACCAATTTTTGAAATATTATGTAACTTTCCTTTTGACAAACTTTGTAAACACAAATTCTAAAAGGGGTGCATTTGTTTGGAGGAATTCTCTTGGTGTAGTTTGGGGTAACTCTAAGGAGTTAAATAAACAAATGTGATCTTTATACTGTAGTAACACTTGACTCCACGTTAATAATTTTTTTTTGAGAAATAAGGAACAAGTGACGTATTGCCCTTTTGCTCGTGGAAAAGCCAAAAAAACCCACTCTTAATTCTTTGATTGTTTAATTTAAAATGCAAAATATGAAATATATAGTATAATATTGAAATGTGTTGTACAATGTGTAAATATTTTTGATAATAAAAAATATATTTATTTATAGTTAAGATATCATTATATAATTAATACGTGAAGAATTTAGCAAATGTATTCTTTTAAATATTTATTTTAAATTTAATATTTAAAATATCCTTTATAATAAAAAATAATTTATAAAAGTAAAATATCAACAAACAATTAATCAAATATTAATTACATTACATTTAAAAATAAATATTTTAAAAGTAAAATTAAAATTTTATAAAAATTATTTTAATAAAAAATTGCAATCCTGAAAGTTGCAAATTCTACTCTAAAACATAATTACAATATCACTCCAAATTTCTATAACAATACAAATGCAATCTAAAAGTGCATTTATGAATAACTTTTTTCTAACTATAAAAGTTAAAATGAGTTAAAATTAAAACAGATTTCACAAATAAAATTAAAACTATATAATAATTTAAATGATAAAAATTTATACCTTAAAATTTATACAGTAGTAATAATAACAATAAAAATAATTTTAAAAGTTAAAAAAAAATTACTCGATCCTAAATGTCTGATTTTCGATCCCACCTTGTATCAACAGACTATCTAATACTGAAATACCACGAACCCCACGTAATCTAAACCACATTGCTGATCCAACATTTTACACGAAACTCACCATGTACACAAACACCAAACCCTTTGAACATCCCGCACATTCATCATGCAAAATTAAAAATTTCCAGGTTAAAACCGAGTGACGTTTGATTTTCCATGGATTTGCCGTATTCCCCCAGTTACCATCATCCGACACATGAAGTTCCGGGTACCATCCATCATCCGCAATCTTGACCTGGCAAGAACTATCACAATGCCCTTCCTTCAATCCGAAATATAAATCAGATACGATGGCTCCATGATATATAACATATTAACACACTAAATAATTCCGAAAGGTGAACGCTTTGTTTCGTGACAAAAGTTTCAAACCAACCAGATGATCTTTTCGAATCTAAGAACAGCAGCTGCCCTTTTGCTCCACAGGCTGACCCCTCATCTGCACCGTCGCAGGCTTCGCTGTGTTGCTCACCGGTTGACTTGCCATCCTACGCCAGCACAAACGTTCTAACGAAGCATCGCACACGGGAAAACAAAGAAGAAAAAATAGAATTTTTGAATTACAGAGGCAATGAAAAGCACCTGTTCTTTATCTCCGCGGCCATTGTCATGAACGCTTCCTCAACATTGGTAGCGTTCTTGGCGCTGGTTTCCAGAAAGGGAATCCCTATTTCATCTGAAAATGCCTTCGAAAACAGAACCCACATCACCAGTAAAGCTACAGAGATTATTTGCTTAGCTCTCACCGTAGCTAAAGCTAAACAAATTCCAAAAGAAGAATGAAGTGTATCAGAGGTAAAAGAACTGAACTACCTTGCCAGTTTCATACGAAACAGCTCTGTTAGCTGTCAAGTCACATTTGTTGCCGACCAAGAGCTTGTTTACATTTTCACTTGCGTAACGGTCAATTTCATTGAGCCACTGCTTCACGTTGTTAAAGCTTTCTTCGTCTGTCACATCATAAACGACCTGGCAACCAAAAAAGCAAGTGTTCTAAAATCATATGTTGCATTTGAGAATCACTTCTCCATTTAAAAATTACTCCCAACGTTATGATGATGTGTGTAGATTTTCAAGACAGCTCTTTTATTTTTTCTTTCACACTAAAAATCATTCACGTTATTACCTTATTTGGTAGAAGAAATGATTTTTCTGCTCCCAAACAAAAAAAAAGCTGCTACCAAACACACCCATGATATATTTTTCTGGAAAAGCATTTAGCATCTGCCAAAAATACATACGAGTGATAAAACTTACAATAATTCCATGAGCACCACGGTAATAGCTACTTGTGATTGTCCTGAAACGTTCTTGTCCGGCAGTGTCCCACTGATAAACAGAACAGACATGCCATTAAACTCAAATCTTACCTTTCCACTTGTCACCATCAGTAATCAGGTCAACCATTTACTTACTATTTGAAGCTTTATGGTTTTTCCATCTTGCTCTACAGTGCGAATTTTCTAATGGAGTTAAAAAGTCTCATCACTGAGTAGTCTTCCTAATTGTTATACATGCATGATATAAATTGGAAATTATCAACACAATTTGTTCATCACACTCACGAAATCAACGCCAATGGTACTGATGTAGCTTTCCAAGTACGAATCATCCTATACAAAAAATCAATGTCAAGATATTTCTCAAGGAAATAGGAAAACATCATTGTGCAGTGTCAAAAATCATTTTACAATTCCGTAGACAATATTTATGTAAAGGAGGAAGTAACAAGCAAAAGGATATGCATTAGGCACACAATAATACTAGTATGCATCTTTATAGGTTTCAAGAATAAATTTGAGAATCACAAACCATACCGCAAATCTTAAAAGAAGACAGGATTTGCCAACACCAGAATCTCCAATGAGCAAAAGCTTGAAAAGATAATCACTGTGAAATAAACATACGTTAAATTTCCCGTTATATTAATTTCCTTTAAGGAATTCACATCATGTCCATCACATAATAAACCACCATGTGATAAAAAATGCACTGTGGTATAATTGGAATTTTTTTAACATTGCTATAATTGGATCTCAGAAGCATAAATATTCAGAGGATATAACCAAATTAACAAACTGCCAAAACTGGAATTAATTAATTTTCCCTCAATCTTCTGCTTATAATTACCATCTCTCCTACCATAAATTTCTCTCACATCCTTATTTATATTAAATGTTTTAATTATTTATGCAAATTTGTAAATATATTTTAGTTTTTAGAATAACTATGCTAAAAAAGAATCAAAATAAAGAAAATGTAGACTACTTTTTGTGATTATCATGAAAACATGAATATGCTATAAAGTTTAGATATTTACTTAATTATTTATATAGAGTATTCTTAGAAAAAATATCATCTCTCCTACTTAAGTTTTTCTCACATCAGTGTTTATGTCTAGTGAAATGTGGACATCCAACTCAACCAATGAATTGACTGAGTGGAACTTTTCTATATTAATTCAATATTCATCTTTTAATTAGTCCACGAGAATATATTTTCTAACACCTCCCCTTATAACTTCATTGAGTCTTAGAAACATCTTGAGTAACGAGGGCACCCACAGCATCACGCTGTGGGCATCACTCCCAAAGTCATCGGGTGGGCCCCACGTAAATGGTGGGACCCATTTCTTTTTTAAAAAGAAATGATGTCTGTGAGAGGCTTACACTTTCCTGATATTCCTTCAGATAGATGTGTAAGCTTATTAGGATCTTTCTATTCCAATACCATCTTAAAATATAAACCAACTCAAAATAAATTTGGCTAAATGGAAAGGTCTTCTTCTATGTTAACTCAATCTTTAACATTTAATTAGCCCATACGTGACTGTACTTCCCAACGATGTTGATTTTTTTTATAATTTATGTATACCAATAAATTTATTTAATTTTAAGCTCACTAACAAAAAAATTTTAAAAAATAAATATCATATTTTTCATAAGAAATTTAAATAGTCAATTTATTTTTTGTATAGTACTTTTAGAAAAAAATAGAATCTCTCCATCTCTTACAACCATATTTTAAATTTATTTCTATTAGAATACAAGAAATGGGTGGAAGTTGTGCATGATTCATAAGCAAAGAAGACCTCTATATACAGAGGCTATATAGAAAGGACAAATATAATTCTGACAATGTGGGACTAAACACTTGAATACATAATACACATAGGATCCATCTAAGAACCCATTTATTCATAAACTCTTACAATTTCAATTTTCAAGCTTGATATAAAATGAAATAAAGAGTTCATTTGTGCATGTCGGAAATTTAGAAAAAAAAAATTAAGAAAAAGAAAAATTTTCAAGGCCGTTTGTGTACATCACAGAAATTTAAGAAATTTTGTAAATATTCTTTAATATTTTTTAATATTTTTTTATTTAATAATTTATTTCTATTAACCTCTTCCTCTTTTTCCGCTTTTTCTTCTTTTTCTTTTTTTTCTTCTGCAATGCTCTTCTTCGATGTAGGTCATCAATGTAGAAGAGAAATCAAGAGAAGAGAGAAACATGAAAGGGAGAAGAGGGCAAATAGTGTTGGGAGAAGGGAAAACACAAAAGAAAGAAGAGGTTGGGAAAATGGGAGAAGCAGTATAAAGAGAAAGGGAGAAGGGGCATCAGTTGTAGAAAGAGTGATTTACAATTAGGGATGCTTTGAATGACATCAAGAGAAAGGGAGATGGTTGTGACAATGTCAAGAGATGTTTGATGCATTGACAGGAAGTCTCGTAAAGTTGAGGGAGTGGAGTCAAGGATGATATTTCCAGGAAATCAATAATTTTTCTTGTCTTGAAGAGTAGAAAATGTTGGGATAAAAAATATATATCTAGACAAAAATTTTGAAAATGTTGGGAAAAAATATATATACAGACAAAAATTCTCATCCAACACAAATGGTTGAAAATCTAAATTTTTTTTTCCATATTTTCTTTTTCCCCACGAACAAACATTCTCAAGTAATCTTGGATATGCATCTAATGTTTAAATATTTAATTATTTTTCATATAGAATAATTTTGGAAATAAAACATATCATCCACATTTTAGATAAAAAAACTATAGCTTATATTATTGTCACCTCCATTTCATAGAAAAATTTCATGCATCTACAAGTTTTGGCTCTCTTTCAAATTATGAATATAATGTTCCTAATTAGTTGCAAGAATCTGATTCTATTTTCTATTGAAATTTAGATTCTAATCATTTTTTTGAAAAGAAAAGATTACATTAAAAAAAACTCAAGAGTATACAAGGAAAGAAACAATGACTATCGAAAGATTATATTAAATAGATTTTTTATTATATATAATAATGGAAATAATTGTTTAATGAGTAATTCTTTGATAAAATAGTTATAAGCATATATTTTAAGAGTAACATTTAATAATTTTAATAAAACATCAATAAAATATTAGTGCATTGTTACCGTCAGAAAATAATAATAAATTTTTTACAATTCCTAACAGACATTTTAAATCTATTACATAACAACTGAGCTCATACAAAGCACAACACCAAAACTAGTACATAAAAAAAGCAACTACGATTTTTTTAGCTACCTTAAATTACCACATAACCTTCAAAGATGAAGAAAATATAAAAAATCAGAATAGACATTGAAAAAGACCATCTTAAAATTGGACAAACGGTCAAACACCAAATGCTTTCAAATCCATACTCGGCATCAGACTGCTTTTCTTGTTTGGCCCAATTCAAAAACTGGTCAATCAATGCTATTGGTCCAAGTAGATGATGTCATGATCACATCATTATTTAATCAATTAAAAATGATAAGCTTAGAAAATATGAAAATTCAGGAAAATAGATAAAATCAAAAAAAGATCTGTGGCTCGTTCTCATGTATGTGTATAAAACTTAGTTAATGAAGGACACAGAAGAACAGAGGCCTGACCTTACCTTCTGTTCAGCCGTACTTTGCAGCAACCTCTTTCTCTCTCCCCCCCCCCCCCCCTCCCTCATTTCTCACATCTCCCTCTCTTTCTTTGTTGTCCAAGGCCCAACATGACACTAGTGAGGACGAGGAGGTAAGCATCATGCAGCATGGTGGAAAAGAGCACATCAGGTCCATGGTCCAACCACGGATCCAGTTCAGTTTTTAAAACACTAGTTTAAATTATGAAGAACATTATATCTCAATTCCATCATCATAATCTTAGAACGAGTAGCATTGGAACATGTCATAGAGATCATTTTTCCCAAAATGGGCATGTTATCAGGCAAAAGTAAACCACACCACTAATTCCTAGGTAAAACATGCCATATTGATTTCTTCAAAACTAGCACTAATTGAGTATCAGCACATCCTAAAAAAAGGATGAACAATAGTAGCACCATCATCACCTACAATGGTGATAAAGGCCTAATGGTGTGCATGAAAGGAAGAAAATGAAAAAAAACACATTGCAATACGCAAGTAACATAAAGTTCAACTAATACAAAACAAAACAAAATGATCTTTCAGTTTTCAAAACCAAACAAAACTGACCAAGTGAACCAGTTAATCACTACAAAAATATTAGTTGAAAATCAATGCTGAAATGAACTGAAGCAAATTAACCTAACCAACCATGGAGCTGAGCCTTAAGGTTCTAACTTGATTATTTGATCTTGTCATTCGTCATTATGTATTCCAAACCAGGTGCAGTTTTTAGAACTTTTCCTTGCTAATGTTCAATTATGCATAAACTACATCACCAGGGATCTGTTTCTACAGTATACATCCATGCTGAAATCCTAATCAATAACTAATCAACTCTATATTATGGTGCCCGTGCACAATATACCTCATTCTTAGGATCCTCAGGTAAAATTAAACTTCTACAAGGTTGTCGCCGAAACGAACTTTAATTCAAAAATTAAACTTTTCTCCGAGGAATGAGTAGAAAATTACAGTATTCGCCATCAATTCCTCTACCACACAAAAACACCATAGTAACAGCAATAAATCCACGCACAAAGCAGAATCACAGAAAACAAACAGACGTTAGTCCCATCTTTGAAACAAGAACAAACAAACGAAATGCCAACCGAATCGGCAGAAAAAAAGATCCGCAATAAAAACTTCCAGAACTAAAGCATCCAAACAATCAAACACGGAAAAACCCTAGACATGGACGGCAACTCCAAGGGAACGGGATACATGGAAAGGGAACTCACTACTCGGGATTCATGGCGTGGGAGGGAAGGAGACCGATCAGCCGATCGCAGAACCAAAACGCGTAGAGAAGCGAAGCGCAGCCGAAGGCTCCAGTCGCGTTCCACGGCGACAAGCGGAAGGGAAGGCAGAGAATGACCCGGACTCCAAACACCACCTTTATAAAATCGTACAAGAAACAAATCTGAGAAAGTAAAATTAAGTAAAAAGTAAAATTAAGGTATCGTTCACTCCATCTTATTTTTAACTTTTTTTACGATAATATTTATATTTTTAGTTTACTTTTTTATTATTAAAATTATTTTTTTTTAATTTTATTTTGGAGATTTATGTTTATTGAAAATTAATAAATTATTATTATTATTATTAAAATATTAAAAATTTAAAATATTTTTAAAATTTCAATAATAATAAAAATTTTAAATTTTTTTTTCACTTATTTCTGAGAGAGGTACAAACCCCCCACTAATGCTAAAAACTTATTCATGTGCTATAAAAGAAACTAAAATGGTTAATAAACCTTTAGCCATACAAGATAAAATAGGAAATGTCATACTTCATTTTTTTCTACAAATCTATTATATCAAACTTATTTATATCAAAATATTCATTTCAAAAATACTAATTTTTAGAATTAAAAGTATGTAATTCTTGTTTAAATACTATTGAAGATAATGATGTGCAATTTTCCTTATCTTCTAAAAATTTTCAAGAAGCATCATTAACAAAGATGATAATGGTAACATGAGATGAAAAAGTAAATGTATTTCTTAGTTCATCATTATAAGATACACAAATATATACACGGTACCTTTTGTGCCTATGGAATTAGTGCAAAATGAATTCTTACTTATTCTAGTGTTTGTGCATGATTCTGAAAGAGAATTTCATTTCCCATAGAAAGTGGTATAAAAGGGAGATGCAAAATTATTTCCCATTGCCTGATGTCTGAATTGACTAGAATTTTTCTTGTTGCTCACTCTTGCTCAACCCTCCAACCTATCGATCGATTCAACACACTCGTTGCCACTCCTTCCGCTTTATACTTCTAGCAACTAATGCATGCCTAACATGTTAAGATAGAGGACTTCATTAGAGGGATGGTGAATGGTGAAATTCAAAAGTAATAAAAAATTATACATTAAATAACTAGAACAATAAAATTGATTGAAATAAAAATAAAATAATAGAACACAAGCATAATCAAACCTTATGAACATAGAATATTTTTATAGTAATTCACCCAAAATAAGCTAATCCATTTTCCAAGTTTTCAATTGAGATTTTAACTATAACCCAATGCTTTATAGGTTTACATCGCAACTTTTAAATGAAGAATTGAAGAGTGTCTTGAATGGAGATCTTCTTTACATACGAACACTACAACCTTCACGTTGAACTTCATACAGATGAACGGTACATTTTGTAACCCTAATTTTGGCCATTGGAGAGAGATAAAAACAATAGAAGATTTTTCTTATGCAAAGCTCTCTTTCCCTTGTAATTAAATTGATACGAAAATGGTTCGATGGTAGCTTACCCACTTCTTAGCAATAATAGTTATTTATAAAATAGCTAATAATGGAAAACAAATGGTTATACAATAATAGAAATACATGTATATTTCAATTCCACTCAATTTAATTCTAAAACAAACCATAAGTATTGTTTATTAAAATGTCAACATTTCAAATCAACCACTCATGTTCAACAAATTTGTAAATATTCTATAATTGCTTATTTGTTAGAATGATAATTTTTCAAATGAGCAAATCATATTAAATCAATTCAAAAACTTCTGGTGTATTGAGCAGTGTGACCAAATGTGGGTATCATGATGCTTCAACCCTTACAGTTTCAACATATTTGCCTTCACCATGCGGAACAATGGTGTCAATTGATTGAACATGCAAGTCAATGTATTGTATCAGCTTTGTTCCTCACTCTCCATTGTATCTACCTTTGGTGTACTGAGCAATGTGGTTGATTGGTTAGACCAAACAGTGTACCATGTAGGCTCTGCTCATTAATCTACATTGTAATTATCTCCAATTTTCTAAGCAATGGTACCAATCAGTTGAATTGAATGGTGTATCATGCTTGCTTAACTCTTTAGTTTTCATTATAATTACCTTTGGTGTGTCATACGGTAAGTTCGAACACTGGAACCAAGCAATGTACCAAGCTAACCCTATTTTTTAGTTTGCTTATTCATAATTAAGACTTGTTTAAATTATAGCTAAGTTTCTTATCATCAAAACCATTATAAAACAATTTTTTAAACGAAATTACTATTTTCCTAGCATAACACTTCTAGAAATTGCTCCTTCATACTTGACTTCTTGGAATGCCGCTACTTTTGTCCAAAAAGAAAAAGTGACTGAGATCAATCAATGTACTCTCAAGCTTGCAAACTAAAAGTTTTGTCTCTTGTGGCAAATCAGGTATGTATCTCCTTTGAGTCAAGGCTAGTTTCTCTTTGGAATAAACTCAATGTGTAGAAAATATTTAGGTTTGTCTGTCTTTTTAACAAAATGTCTTTTCAAATAGACCTTTTCTATCAGTAATAGATTTTGAATAATTGCCTATTCACATACATTACAAAAATCACATAACCAATGTCTCTCTTTTTGTAAAACATGAAATGATTTGTTGGTTCCATCAAATATCGTTTTTGATGATGATCACAAAACACATGTAGGAAATAGATGAAAACAATACGAGGGACAAAGGAAATCAAGAATATCACAAAAGAAGATGAAAGGGACATTCAAAAGAATTGGATGCATGTTTTGTTTTTATTTATTTTCTATTTTAGATTTACTTGTAGCTTTATCTCTCAAAATGGCTCATAGATTACATAATATTCATTTGCATAAACTTAGAATAAGAGTCTCATAGACATAATATCAATCAATCAACTGAATCCCTTTGGATAACTAGCTAATTAAACAACTAAGCACAATTTCATATCATTTTTATACATATAGAAACTAAGTATATCAATCAACTAAATATTATTGGTTAATCAATCATACTGAGATGTCATATCATGATCATCTTCATACTATTTCTAGCATTAATATAGATTAAGGGATTTTCAATAAATAGAGTTTCACTAGTTAACCAAGCACATTTAGCTAGTTCAACACATGATTCTTCTTGTCATCTTTGAATGGGTTAGATTACTAAAATATTCTCTAACAAGACTCTTGATCAACCAATCTAATATTTGCACTGGATAACAAATAGTCAATGGGTTAACCATTGCTTGACACAAAAAGTTGAGTAGTTGAATGTTAGGATATTTGATTAATTGATTTAAGATTGCCAACCAATTTAGTTAAACATAAAGATAGCTTTTCTAGGTGTTAGAAGTAAGTTGCATCTATAAATAGGACTTTGTTGTTCCAAATTAAGCACCATTGGAAACTTGCTCACTCATTCACTCCTCTAACATTCTTGTCCATCATTTGCATTTCCTTACTCTCCATCAAGCTCAAATGTGCACTTCAAGCATAATCTCCATCATTTCAAAGCATCTAGGAGAGCCATTTGAGGAGAAAATGCAAGCACTTAAGTCTGTTAAAGAAAGTCTGCAATGCTCCTATCCTTAGACTGTAAGGACATTCCTCAAGAGGTTAAGGAAGTGGATTTGAATGCCATAAGGTAAGGAGGTAAATGTTGTGCCTCAAATTTGTAAGGGGTTGCGAAATAAACCTAAGAAAACACCAAGGTTTAGTGAAAAGTTCAAGTGGAATGCTTAAATGTCCTAGATGACAACCTTTCCCATCTGATCCATCTAGTTGTGCTGCAGCTATACCAACTTCAAGAGTTTCCTGTTCAAGTATATTAATAACCATTCTACAAATAAGGTTATTAAAATATAAAGTAAAATAATTAAACAGTAACTTGGATTATATTCAATTGTGATTTAAATTTTATTAAAATGTAACCTGAATTTTTAATCATTTATCATTATAAGTTTTTTCAATTATCTATACATGATTTAAGACTTTTCCCATGCATGCAAATATTATATCTCTATTTAATTGACATTTTATGCGTGTCAATTGTCTAGAAAATTTATCCAAGTATTTTTATATGCTTATTATAGTTTGCTTTATCTATCCATACAAATCCTCAATACATTTTCTTTTTCAAATAACTAATCCTTGATATGATATCAATATTTGAAATCTTGGTTATTTTCAAAGCATGTTTTCAAGTTTTGGGAGTTTGTACCCTTGTTTAGATACATTAGGTTTCCATAAAACATTTTTTAAAAATGTTTAATTTGATGAAAAATGAATTCACATAGTTGGGCAAAAGTGAGGTTTATTTTTAATTAGCATCTTGGAAATAAGTTGATTTTAGAAGTTTATGAAGGTTGAATTTTTAGTTCAAAAGATGAATGAAAGGAGAGACATTGATTATTTTGCGTTTTTTAAAGGTTTTGATTCCAACCTTCAAAATGAAAATGATTCAGTTCTTTTGGTTCCTGTTGTTTTTTAGGAAATTAATCCAAAATAGTTGTTATTGCCAAATAGGAACCAGAAGATTTATATCAAGAGCAAAAAATAGACTGAAAAATGAGAAGACAAAAAAACCCAATAATGTAAGCATACACTAATCTAAGCCACTTTTAATTGTAGATCACTTGAACATTGTCCAAAGTCACTTGGTAGGGAGTTGTACTCCATCTTCAGGTTCAGCCATAAAATGGAAGATAGGCAAGAGACATTAGGAGTTCAAGTCCATCTGCAGACATTTGATAGTTTAAATCCCACTATAGGATTGTTAAACATAAGCATAACCTTACGTTTACACTAACTATTCATGTAACCGAATCAACAAATTGTTCTGTACCTGTGTCCATGATCCATAGTTGCATCTATTTCATTTAAGCAATGGGTTTCAACTTGCAAAGCTAACTTGATGAATTTGACATCAGCCAAAGAGAATTAGTTGAATTTGAGCTTGCACCTTATGTGCTTGACCCTATAAATGAAATCAATCATAAAATAACAGTCTAAGCCAACAGGAGAGCATGGATTAGGTTGCACTCTGTCCAGCTTGTTTTGACAGCCTCCTAGTTCTCATGATCTCTCTTACTTTCTCTGCATCCTTCCACCTTCCAGCAAAGCCATACAAGTTTGCCAGAAGTATATAATATCCATCATTTTCAGGGTCCAAAATAAATGCATTTTTTGCAGCTCGTTCTCCCAATTCAATGGCATTGTGCATCTTGCAAGCCCCAAGCAAGGCTCCCCAGACACCAGCATCCGGAGAAATTGGCATGTTGAGTATCATAGTTTCAGCCTCATTAAGATTCCCAGATCGACCAAGGAGATCTACCATGCAGGCATAATGCTTACATGTTGGAAAAAGTGAATAGTAATTCTTCATTTTATTGAAAATATTTTGCCCCTCTTGTACTAGTCCGGCATGACTGCAGGCAGAAAGAACTGCAATAAATGTGAGTTCATTAGGTCTTACTCCCATTTCTTCCATATGTCCAAAGACTTGCAGAGCTTCTCTGACACAACCATGGTTTCCATATCCTGCAATGATCACATTCCATGAAACAACATCCCTAAGATGCATAGAATCAAAGATTTTTCTTGCAATTTTGAGCTCTCCACATTTTGAATACATATCTATCAGTGCAGTTTGTAATTCTATGTCATTTTGTAGTCCCTCTTCTATAACATACTTGTGAATCCACTTTCCATGGTGTAAAGAAGTCACAACAGAACAAACAGAGAGGATGATTTTCAAACTAGTGGTACTTGGTTTTGCATTTTTAAAAAGCATCTGATCAAATAATGCTAGAGCATCATCATAAAGTCCCATATGGATATAAGTAGAAATCATTGTATTCCATGTAACAACATCTTTGTCCATATCATCAAATATTCTTCTTGCAATATCTAATCTTTGACATTTGGCATACATACTTATGATTGAATTTGCAATTGAGAAACCATGATGGAACTTGCTTTTGATTGTATAACAATGGATAGATTTCCCTAACTCTAATTCACCTAGTTGGGAACATGAAGAAATTACAGAAATGAGGCTATCTGAATTGACTTCTGAATACAAGCCACAGTTTTGCATTTTCCTGAAAATATCCAAACACTCAAATCCCATTCCCATCTTCTCATATTCAAAAATCATCAGATTCCATGATTCTAAATCCTCTTCAGCCACCATGTGAATGATGGTTTGTGCAGCACCTGGCAACTCTAACTTGAAGTACATTGACAATAACGATCTAATGACCATTGAATTTGACTCAAAATTTTTTCTCAAAATCAAAGCATGATATGCCTTACCTCCATAAAGGCATCCAGAGCATGCAAAAGCGTTAAGCAAGCAGCTCACAAAAATTCCATCTGGCTGCACTCCTGAAGTCAGCATTGCTTGAAAAAGAGCCAAGCATTCTACAACTAGACCTTTTCTAGCATAACTCCCAGCTAATTCAGTCCAAGAAACTACGTCCTTCCCATTCATCTCATGAAATGCAATCTCCGCTTCCTGGAGAGAACCGCATTTAGCATAGACTGAAAGCAGCGACGCCTGGACAAAGCTGGACCAACAAGTCCCAATTTTTATCGAAAACGCATGCAAACATTTGCATTCATTCAACGCTTCAAGAGCACCGCAAGCCTGCAAACCACCTTCAATAGTCCGGTGATTGGGTCTCTGCCCGCCATCTCGAATCATCTCCCTAAAACTCACAAGACCAAACTCAAACTTCCCATTACTCACACACCCGGCTACGAGAGCCGTCCAAGAGACAACGTCCCTGTCCCGCATTTCCTCAAACATCTTGATCGCATCACCGATGACCCCACACTTCGAGTAGAAGTAAACGAACGAAGACCCAACAGCAACCGAGGCAAACCCACCTCCCAAAAACCCAAACCTCAAAGAATCACCGTGAGAGCACGCCCCAAATCCAAACACCCCGGCCTCGGCACAAGCAGTTGCCACCATGGGAAGGGTGAAATGGTTCGGCGTCGCGCCGGACGCACGCATCTGCTGGAAAATGCGGATACTCCGCGGGAAGTCGCCATTGGAGAAGTGGGCTTTGATGAGGGAGTTCCACAGGAAGGTGTCGCGAGGGTAGGGCGTGGAGTGGAAGACGTGGGTGGAGAGGTCAGGTTGGCGGAAGGAAGCGTAGAGGGAGATGAGCTTGGCGGAGAGGAAAGGATCGGTGGAGAGGCCGGTGGTGACAAGAACAGCGTGGCTCCGGAGGAGGTGGGGGAGGCTTGACGGTGGGTTGGAGAAGTAGAGGTTGAGGAAGGGAGACGCCGGAGAGAAGTGGTGGTGGCGGCGACGGCGGAGGAAGAGGAAGCTCAGATGCGTGAAGCGCTTCTGCATGAGAGGAACACACGGATCGGCGCACCGCGACCGTTTTTTTTTTTTCAAAAAAACAAAATTACTTTAAGTCCTTATTTACCAAAGAGTTTTACACGGTATATTTTAATTTTTTTACTGTACAGTAATTTACAATAATATTTATTAAATAACTTTAATATTTTATATTAAAAATTATATAAAAATACTTATATTATAAATAATATTATTTTTTGAAAAATGTAAACTTCACACTGCATTTGAAAACTATTCTTCGAATTTTAACTTTATTTTTATGTAAACTTTTACATGTTAACATATAAATTTTTACTACATTAATTACTAATATATAACTCTAATTCCATTTGTTTTACTGACTTTAACTTCATCTAACTAACTTTTCTCAAACATACTTATATTTTTCTCAAACATACTTATAGAGCACATTAACTCCTTGAGTAGTGTTATTAAGAATGTGTTTGTTTCAAATATAAAGTACAACTCTTAACTCCTAGAGTAGTACTATAACTGTATTTTGAAATAGTAACATTTAAAAGAAAATGTGGTAATTTAGAAGTTACGTTTATTTGTCAAAACATTAACTTTTATAAAGTTCCATTTTTAACTTTAAAGGGTCTTTTTTATCATAAATGTTTTTAACAATATTTAAAGTATGTTTTATTAAAAATGTTTTCAAAAATGTGTAACAATATTTATAAACTTCTAATTTCATGGTTTGATATTTAAAAATATTTATTTATTATAAAATTTATTTTAAATACTAAATTTTAAAAATACAAAAAATACCTTACAACATCACAAATATTAAAATGATCACAAAGTAAAAAATAAAAAAATCTTAATTAGGAGTAAGTGCAAACAAATATAACTTAAGATACTTATGTTATACTTGTCAAATTTTGAACCTAAAATTATAAATTTAAGGTTTGTACACTGTTGTGCATATCAAAAATATGAGAAATAAAAATTTAGGAAAACAAAAAGGAAAATTAGCAAATGGAAAATTTTTTAGTAATGTTTGTGCACGTTATGAAATTCTGGAAAATTAATTTAAAAAATTTATAAATATTTTATATTTTAAAATTTTAAATATAATTTCATATTTTCCTTGTAGGCAATAGTTTAGCAATAATCGAGGAAAATTAGGTAAGATGTATGAGGTCAGGAAAATGTCATGATGAAATTTCTGCAAACTATAAGAAATTTCTCAATCAAATAGATGGGAAATAACGAAAATGATTTATACTTGTGGTGTTAAAATTTTCAGAATGTATAAACACTTGAAAATTTGAAATTTTTTTCAAAATTTTCCTTCTTGAAGATTTCTGATATGCACATACCCTTTTTAAAGTAGCACATCCCCATTTTGCAATGCCATTCCCCCAAGAACAAAATTACAATAATCATAACTATCACATGGAAATCCTTCTTAATCTTGCATAGTCACATAAAACACATGAAATTGATGGGAAAATATGGTATATATAAGAAATCCAATTACTTTACATTTCAAGAATTCACGATTGAATTTAACATTCATCACAATATTAATTTCATAAAAATACACCAAATACTTATTAAAATTAGTTAGCATATAATTTCAATGATCCTAATACACTGAACAAGTAATTTCTCTACTTTTGCCATTTATTCTTACTTTCCTATAAATCTGAAATAAAAGCATGCACACCCTCATACTTTAAATAATGTATTTTTGACTTTTTTGGGTTAAATTCCACGGAGACCTTGGTATCAAATTTAATTTCAAATAGGTCCAAATGTTATCAATTTTGATCAAAACCTGATTAAAATTGATTAGATCATATATAGTAACACGACACGTCTTAGATGGCTAAATAGTGATATCGCGGTAACTTATAATAGTCATACAATAAGAAGGGTTTAATGGCCTACAGAACTCAGTTCTGTAGGCACCCGTTGGATGAAAGATTAACGGCTGTTTGATGAAGAGAGAGAGTGTTCGAAAAAAGGAAGCTCACGGAAAAAAATCCCCTCCCGTCGATGACACCCGCGTAAAAGCAGTCCATTTAATTTTTTTTTTTAAAAAACAACGATTCATTTTCCCCAATCATCCTCACCTGGGCAGTCCACCGGAAGTCCCATCGTCAAGGATTTGCAATTTGGGATTTGGGATTTGGGATTTAGGATTTGGGATTTGGGATTTGGGATTCATTTGTCAAGGATTTTTTTGAAGTTACTGAATGGAATACGGAAGGACGTCAGTTAGCGTTGGATCTACCGACGGGTTACAGGTTAGTTAGAGAAGTTGATTTATTAAGTGCATTGATTATACTTTCGTTTAACAT
>JAMKPZ010003915.1:0-17428 GCA_024699675.1 Amphibolis antarctica | reverse complement strand
GATTTTACTTAAAAAATATTTTGATTAAATATTTAAAAACACTCCCTTTTCAATCGATTATTTTCCATGTGTCGTTTGAAAATGGAGTGTTTTTAAATATTTAATCAAAATATTTTTTAAGTAAAATCGAATTATTTAAAAAAAAATTCGCCCTAATATTTAAGTTAAAAAAAATCCACCTTGAATTATTTTTATTAAACACTACATAATTAATATCAAATTATTTTAAAAAAATCTACAAACTTCTTTCAAATTTAATCACCGTATTCGTAATTAATGAAAAATTAATTAATTTTTATAAGTTAATTAATACAATAGTTGGAAATGTGAATTTTTAAAGTTAAGGGGGAAAGAGTACATACGTCTTTTTAGGTGAAGAGAGAGAGTATTTTAAAATTTCACTTACATGAGAGAGTGTATTTTATTAAAACGCCGGTCTTTTAATATAAACGTCCGGCCATTTAACATAAAACGCCTCTTCTCTCATCAACCTAAAATTTCATGTGATGAGAGAAGATGCATTTTATGTTAAATGGCCAGACGTTTGTATTAAAAGACCGACGTTTTAATAAAACACTCTCTCTCATGCAGGTGAAATTTAAAAATACTCTCTCTCTTCGCTTAAAAAGATGTGTGTACTCTTTCTCCCTTAACTTTAAAAATTCACGTACGTATATTTCGAACTGTTGTATTAATTAACTTATAAAAATTAATTAATTTTTCATTAATTACGAATGTGGTGATTAAATTTGAAAGAAGTTTGTAGATTTTTTTAAAATAATTTGATTTTAATTATGTAGTGTTTAATAAAAATAATTTAGGGTGGATTTTTTTTCACTTAAATATTAGGGTGAATTTTTTTTTAAATAATTCGATTTTACTTAAAAACTATTTTGATTAAATATTTAAAAACACTCCCTTTTCAAACGACACCTAGTAAACGGTCAGACGATTGAATTAAAAGATCGGTGTTTTAATTATTTAACTTAATATTCGAAGGGGTATAGTTTACATGTCACGTGAAATTATAAGTTTGCATGTGATGAGAGAAGCGGCATTTTAGTTTAAACGACCGGACGATTGAATTAAAAGACCGGCATTTTAATTATTTAACTTAATATTCAAAAGGGTATAGTGTACATGTCACGTGAAATTATAAGTTCACACGTGATGAGAGAAGCAGCGTTTTAGTTTAAACGACCAGACGATTGAATTAAAAGACCGGCGTTTTAATTATTTAACTTAATATTCGAATGGGTATAGTGTACATGTCAAGTGAAATTATAAGTTCACACGTGATGAGAGAAGCGGTGTTTTAGTTTAAACGATTGGACGGTTAAATTAAAAGACCGACGTTTTAACAGTCACACATGAAGTTAAACAGAACGACACATGGAAAATAATCGATTGAAAAGTGAGTGTTTTAAAATAATTAATGAAAATAACTTTTCAGTAATCGGTTAAAATCAAATTATCTTTAAAAAAATTCACCCTAATATTTAAGTTAAAAAATATCCACAAACATCTTTCAAATTTAATCACTGTATTGCTAATTAATGAAAAATTAATTATACACACGTGAATGAATTGTTTAAGTTAAAGGAGAGAGTGTTTTTAAATTTCAACTGCTGCATGAGAGAGAGTGTTTTTAAATTTCACTTGCCGATGAGAGAGACTGTTTTTAAATTTTAGCTGCTGTAGGAGAGAGAATATTTTTAAATTTCACGTGCACGAGAGAAAGTATTTTTAAGTTTTTCAATTTCAACTGTTGATGAGATCGACGGATACCTACAGAAGTGACTTCTGTAAGCGCCTACAGAACTCGTGCTCTCATATATATATATATATATATAATAGAATAGAATGACTACTTGTATTATAGGATTTAAGGTTTAATGTTTAAAAAGATTGCTAAGGAAATTTTATGAGAGTCTGGTGGTATAACGTACTTTGTTAATTAAATAAAGAAAGAATTTAGAGATGATGACATACTAAAAAGTCCAAGAGTTAGGTGATGGAATAATGACATACTAATTAAAAATAAAGAATTTAGAGAATTGTGGATGCTATAATTAAAATCTATCATAAATGCATGTAGAGATGAGAAAAATTTAGAGATCGAATTGTAGAAAATTATCAATGAGGTTAAAAATCAAACATATAAATTATTATACCATAGTTTTAACGTACACAAGCGAAAAATGAATGTATATTGAGGTCAATTAATGCTTACTTTTTTATTCAAACTTGGGATATTGTTGGGTTTTAAGAAGAGGACCACAAATCTTTGGTTTCACCAAAAGATTTAAAAAAGGCAAGTGTGAAGGAATGAGCGCCTACACCATATATCTATCACTCTCCTCAAAGAAGTAGGGTTTAAGGCATGAGGTTGTGTATATATTCAATTATTTCAACCCTCCTTTTTCCTTGACAGAAACGTACAAGCCCATTCCATTCATAAAATTAAGTGTATGGATTATAATGGTCTAAAAAATTTACAGACATTTTAACTGCATGTAGAGTGACACAAACAAGAACATGCTTGCATGCATCATACATATATATGCCCCTTCAATATATATTATGTGATTATACATTCATATTTGGGCATTTCTAACTCAACCATGTTCAGCATTACATATGCCCCTCTTCACACGCCTGGCGGAGATTTTTTCTCTTCTTTCTTAAATTTCTGTATATTATTATTATTACATAAATTCTTATACATAAATACAGTTGAAAAAACGTAACCCCACACGTAGTCACAATTAATACTCCTTGGGGGTGGTTACAACACAATATTAATTCCTCTTTTATTTTTCTATAATGATAATGTTTTTATTATTTCGAATTGACCCAGGACCATATATTTATCTTGCGAAAAGGTATATATAGGACGTCGAATTGTATTTAATCAATAACCAAAGTCATTAAATAGCGTAGTTATTCTTCCAAGATCGAAGAGGGACCTGGATTAAAACTAAGCAAAAATATTATCCCTTGGGGGAGACCTAGTCAAGGTCCCATGTGGGGCACGTGCCCAACTTTTCAAAAAAATTCAATACATTATATTAATATAATAGAAATAGAAATAGGGTACGTAGATTGCAAGACACCAATGAAATTAATTCAAAATCCCAACAAGCGTAACTTCCATTATTGATTCAACTCCAATATATACCTTTAGTTACATGGTTTGATTAATATATGTGGCTAATGGGTTGTATGGTTAATTAATTTAGGATTTAAAGTTAAAGATTTAGGATGTAGAATTTTATTTGCGAGTCAAAAATGTCTTTGCGTCTGACCAGGTTTTAAAAATTCAAAATAGTACAAATGTTATTGGCTTTAAAAATTCAAAAAGGTACAAATGTTAGCATCAATCTAGCCCAGAAAGAATCTAAATGTTATGTAATTTTATTTTTTACTACGTAATATTTATCAAATAATTTTAATATTTTATATTAAAAAATTATATAAGAATACTTACATCGTAAAATACGAATTTCACTTTTACTGATTCTACCTCTAAACAAACATATTCCTGGAGTGCTGATATTTGAACAATCGGGATTAAATATAGGTCCTATTTATATGTTTTCTCATGTACGTATCAGATTAAAAATAATAAACCTACAAGGTTAAATTGACTAACTTATGTTACGACAAAATCATCCTCTCAGAAATTGAAATGAAAAGAGAAGGATGGATACTTATTACCTTGCTGATATGTACACATAATATACAAATTAATAATACTAGAATTAAATGTGAAGCATTGATGAATGGAAAAATACAAATCCATATTTTTAAAATAAATGAAGGTGGTGATGAATCAAACGGTCAGACGAAATCATAAAGAATGTTGATGGATGATGATATTTTAACTATTGCAGTTGGGGAGTCACAAGTTTTGTTGAGCAATAAACAAGCGACCATTATTCCGAAATATTTAAGGGTTAAAGCAAGAATTACCGAGTTTTTTTGTTTTGACATCTTGGAAGCATATTTTTATAATTTTAAAATTTAACCCGTGATAGATATAGCACGTACACATTAATTGTTGATTAAGTGATTAACGTCTTTAAAAATAAAGAATTTATAAAATGCTGACACCTGTAGAAATTTTTTTTTTTTTTTAGCTTTAACGGGAAATTCTGACGGTCATAAAAAATTTAAAAGAAAGAAAAAATTATTAAATGGAAGTAATGCAGCACCGGTGCAAGGTGGAGTGTTCCTGTCACCGCTCTCCTCCCGACACACCAAACACCGCACTCGTCCTTTTATTGCTCCCACTCCTCTCCTCCTCCTCCTACTCGTGCTCGTCGTCCGCCGTCGCCGCCATCGCCGCCATCGCCCACCTTCTTCGTGATGGCAGACCGGATCCACCCCTCGTCCAAGCCCCCCGCCGCCCCCAGCTTCCCCCCGACGAAGGGCCAGATGTACAACGCCACCCGCCCCATGTACCGCCCCCAGCCACCCTCCAAGCCCCGCCGTGGCCGTCGCCGCACCTGCCGGGGCCTCTGCCGCTCCTGCTGCCTCTGGCTCACACTCCTCATCGTCGCCCTTTTCTTCCTCGCCGCCATTGCCGCCGGCATCTTCTACCTCGTCTACAGCCCCCAGCGCCCCTCCTTCTCCCTTTCCTCCATCCGCCTCTCCTCCCTCAACGTCACCTCCTCCTCCCTCGTCACCTCCCGCCTGGCCCTGTCCTTCACCGCCCGCAACCCCAACAAGAAGCTGGTCTACGTCTACGACGACATAACCGTCACCGCCACCAGCGACGGCGCCACCATCGGCGTCGGAACGGTGCCGGGCTTCGTCCACGAGGCCGGGAACGTGACGAGGGTGAAGGCGAAGGTGGCGAGCGACAAGGAAAGCATCGATCCCAAGGACGCGGCGGAGCTGAAGAAGAACGGGAAGAAGAGAAACGAGAAGATCCCGTTGGAGTTTCAGCTGGAGACGAGGGCCGGGGTCAAGATTGGTGGACTCAAGACCAAGAAAATCGGCATCAACGTTGGTTGCGGCGGAGCCACGGCGGCGCTCCCCTCCTCCAAAGGTGGGAAGGCGGCCGCCGCCGGTGAGACGGTGGATTGCAAGGTGAAGCTCCGGATCAAGATCTGGAAATGGAATCTTTAGACTTCATTCACAATTATCGTGGTTTTATTTATAAATCTTTATTTTGTTTTTTATATCTGAAAAATATATGAGAGACGCGGAGAGATGTGGCTTGTATAGTGGTTTCTTATAATTGCGATGTATTTGTGGATTTATTTAATTATTTCCTGGTCTGGTTTTGATGAAGTAATATCTTTTTCCGCGGGGAGAGAAATCTGAAAAATAATTGAATTTTTTATATATATTCGAATTTTAATTAATCTGAAAATTATAAATATCGTCATTTTTATTTGTCCTTAATTTTGATAAAAATTACGAATAGAGTTTAAACGACGTGAATATATTAAATTTGAATTTGTCAAAGAAAAGGAAGCGCAGCCGTCGGTGGTGGAGGTGTCGGTCAGTCGGTGGAAGGCGCAGCCAGTGTGACGTGTGATGTACTCTTTTTGTTTGTTTTTTTAAATTTTTTTATTCCCCGAGGACAACCATTTTAAAAAAGAAAAAAAACGTGTTAACTGTATATAGGAATAATTTAAATTATTAATTTTTATTAAAGAATGTATTTAAGTAATAATTTTTTCTGTCTACGGTAAAAGGTAAACTTTAAAGTTTTGTTTGAAAGCACGTTGTCTGGGTTTAGGGTTCAGGAATTTTTTATTTTTTTTATTTTTATATATCATTATTATTATAAAAAAAATTATTTTATAATTTATTATATAATTTTAACATTATTTATGAAAATGTTTTTCACTTTAATTCTTCGTAATTATTTAAGTTGAAACATCTGATTATTAAATAATGCCTAAACATAAAATCATTGTTAGGTAAAAAATTGTTGCAAGTGTTTGCAGTAAAAATGCATTTTTATAATAATAATAATAATATAAATTTAATACTAATTATATAAATAGTTAGCTGTAAGGTATAACCGGCCACCTGTCATATACGAAAATTTTGACATAATTTGAGCTGCGTTCATTGCATTTTTTTGATTACCAAATCGATTAGTGGCTAAAACTTATTTAGCAAAATTGTTAATTTTTTAAATCTTTTGATCAAGGATTTATATTGATTTGATTGAGGGTCATGCAAGATCTGCCAGGTCTGACGAGCCCCGTGACTAATTGATGAACAGCAGTAATCACATCAGCTTGATAAATTGAGGGTTTAAGCGTGATTATATTTCAAGACATGCCAGTTGTCGAATACACGATGAAAGGAAATAAAAAATTACAGATTCAGATATATAATTGGAGTGGCTGACAAGCAAAATTAATCATGCAATTCATTTCATTTTATTTATAGATTACCCAAAAGTAAAATTAATATTCCTCGTGCTTATAAAGATAAATTATTTATATAAACAGAAATATAATAAAGTATAACAATATTGCTGTAGATTGCAACAACCCCCTCCCTCCCACAGCAAATTTGAGGGCATGCTGAATGATAGAACCATGGACACATGCTTCCTGCCCTCTAACTTCATTATAACTTGGTAATATATATTCTCTCACAACAATTTCAGACATTAGGGCACAAAGCAAGTTACTCGTGTGTGAGAATGAACCACTCTGATTGCATCACTAAAGTGATATTTTAGTGGTTGAAGGCTCTTTTATTAAAATTTATGGTCTCATATTTGAATCTTCATCAACACAATAGAATTATCTCAAAGAAATAAATGTCAATTTTTTTTTTTTAAAAAAACTGTGGTGCTGGTTTAATTAGAAATCATAATGATGATTTGGTGGCTGCCTTCTGCAATTATTATGGAGGTGGAGATGGCTAAAGAGCTGAAATGCAAAATTAAATTGGTGCCACCACAGGACATAGAAGTGGAGATTGATTTACGTACAGGTATTTGTCCAAGCAATGAAAGAAGAGAGATGCCCCTTTAATTTGTAGCTGGTTTCTATCTTCTCTTTTTTTTCATTTTCAACCTAGTTGAATCAAACGCTGCATTCATGCATGCGATCAGAGGATGTTGGAAAAAAACTAGGGTACCATGGAGTGTGGAGAAGGACGTACATTGGAAGATGGAAGAGTTGGTTTTTCTTTCTCATCGAAAAATTTAGGGTTACAACTAAGGAAGTTTTAAACAAAATTACAGTGAATGACTCAAATAAAACAAAATAAATGGATGATCCAGATTGGAAGGACATAAATTTAACACTTCCCCTTAAGTTGGGAGTGTATAAATGTTTTGTACTTAATTAATTCCACCTTGTCGAGCATTTTCCCAAGGTGCACACCAACAACAGGCTTTAGAAAAATGTCCACTACTTGACTTGTAGCTTAATTTAATGTAAGCAATTTTGACTTTTCCTGCTTGCATCTATTCTCGAATCAAACGATAGTCGATCATGATATATTTCATTTATTCATGAAATATAAGATTGGTTGCTATGTGTTCGATACTGAATCCATATAATTTCATACCAAGTGGAGGCCATAGATCTATATTTCACCTCAACAGATGAACGTGAAATAGTTCCCAACTTTTTTGTTTTCCTTGATATAAATGCATCTCTTAAGAAAATAGTGAAGCCACTTGCAGATCTTCATGTGGTAGGATAACTTCCTTAGTTGGCAACACAAAAAGCATTGAATTCGTTATCTTTATCACTTTTCATCTAACCTGATTCACAAAAGGCTTTAAGCTTTATGTCACTATCAATAGGATAAAATATACCTTGACCAGGAGATCCTTTTAGATATTTTAGTAGGTAAATAGTGGCATTATAATTTTTTTGTAAGGCTTATTCATAAATTAACTTAAATGTTTGACAACAAAAGTAATATTAGGTCTAGTAATAGTAAGATATATAGGTTTTCTAATGATACTATTATAACTACCATGATTGTTAAGTAATTAAATTCTTTTCATCATAATAAAGATGATAATGTTGTGTTATAGGGATTTTAGTAGGTTTGCATCTAAAGAAACCAGCTTGATTAAGAAGGTGATCTAGAGTATATGTTCATATAGAAACATTTATACTTTTAAGAGATCTAGCAATTTCAAAACCAAAATATATTTAACTTTACCTAAATCCTTAATGGAAAAATGAGACTCAAGAACATTTTTAAGTTCATTAATCCATTTCCTTAACATTATTTCTAGTAATTAAAATATCATCAACATAACATAAAACAAAAAATGTAAACATCCTTATATTTGTAAGTAAATAATTAACGAATATTCACTGGCCCTTAGATTGAATGTAGTTAGCCTCATAAGACAACCATATAGTTTGGAAAATCAATTTCTAAAAGCCTGTTTAAGATCATAAAGAGACCTTTTTAAGTTATACACTACTTGAATAGTAAATTTGTATAGTGTTATGCCATTGATATAGTGTTAACCTAGAGTTACACATAATGATGAAATACTACTCTCAATCAAGAGTAAATCAAAAGTGAGTTTGAATTGTATTATTATTTCTCATATTTCTACAAGATTTAGATTCACAAGTAGCTAAATGTTGTTGGGCCGGATCCTCCACCTCCATGGCCTTTTTGGGGGCGCATGTGCACTCTTGCCTAGTTGGTTATGAAGGAAAAAAATAATGCAATAGAGGTAGGGGATTAAGGCAGCATGTGAAAGCGTAGAGGGTGAGAGAAAAAGATTTGGGAGAAAAGTCGACAAGCCCTTGCCGTCAAAAGCTCGAGGTTGACGACGCCACTGGTGTCGTCATTGTCGTGTTCATGAGGCCGTTGATCTGCAGGCTGTGCATAGACAACCAAGGCAGCATGGGGATTGTCAGGGCCAGTGCGTGAACACCAGGCGAAGAGTAAGGCTAAGGAAGGACTTTCAGTGGCATGGAGAGGAGGGCGTGGATCGTACACTCTAGTTCGTGGAAAGACTGGTTTCGTGGAGGGAGAAGGCTTGTGGAAGGAGCAGCCACGCATGGAGGTCTTCCGCGCACAAGAAAGGGGTTTTTTTCACTAACGGCTCCTAACTTCTTCTTGGATCCCTACCAAGCTGGTTTTTGGAAGTTTTTCCTTGCCACCGGCTGTCGGTGAAGGATAGTAGCACAGATGTGGTTTGCATATTCCCATCTCAATCCTCAATGTTGATTATAGTTGATATATATATATATATATCATTGTTGAAGCTTGTGAATGTGTTTGCCTCAAGTGTGACAACTTGAGAAGAACTTTGTAATCCTCATTAAGCAGAGTGCTGGTTTGCCTAGACTAAGAAGGTCCCATGGTTTTCCCCCTCACACCGAGGTGGTTTTCCACGTTAAAAATTTCTGTGTTGCTTGTGCTTGATCATTTCAGTTTGCTTGAATTTGGATTGGTTGTGCATAGTTAGGTCACGTTCTCTATCAAGTGGCGCCTATCGTGAGGCGTGGCCTAATTTTGTGAGCAAATATGGAAGTCAACACTAGTAGAATGATTTCTCTCAATGACACTAATTATCAAGCTTGGAAGGGAAAGATAGAAGATTTTCTCTATGTGAAGGAGTATTATAAACCTATTTTCAACACAGATAAGCTAGATGAGAAAACAGATGATCAGTGGAGGATGCTTCATCGTCAGGCTTGTGGCTTCATACGACAGTAGGTGGATGATAATGTTTTGAATCATATTTGTGATGAGATAAATGCAAGTACCCTATGACGCAAGTTAGAAGAGTTGTACGCTCGGAAGGAAGACACGAACAAAATGTTCCACATCAAACAGTTGATGCATTTGAAATACTTGTGAAAAATCATGTTAACACATTCCAAAGGATTATAAATCAGTTATCTTCGATGGGCATCATTTTTGATGATGAGGTGAGGGCATTGTTGCTTTTAAGCTCCTTGCCTGATACTTGGAAAACTCTAAATGTTACTTTGTGCAATTTTGCTCCTAATGGAAATGTCACTCGCGACTATGTTAAAATCAAAGTGATAAATGAAGAATCTAGGAGAATTGCAGATGGTTCCTCCTCACATTCAGAGGTTCTTATTGCAGAGTCATGGGAGAGAAGTAAAAGCAAAGGTCCTGAAGATTCAGATAATGACAGAAGTAAATCTAGAAGCAGATATGTAGATGTTGAGTGCCATTATTACCATGAAAACGGTCACATTAGAAGATTTTGTCGAAAGCAAAAGAAAAATAACAAGAAAAAGAAGAAACATCCACAACAAGGAAATGAAAGTGACAGTGAAGGTATTGCTACTACTGTTGAAGAATTACTTGTAGTCACAGATGAAGCCATTAGTCTTCTTGATGGAGATGAGACAGCTTGGGTGTCTGATAGTGGTGCCACTATTCATGCAACATCTCGAATGGACTTCTTCACATCTTATGTTGTATGGGATTTTGAGATTGTGAAGATGGGCAACAATGACAGAGCTAAGATTGTTGGAAAGAGAGATATGCATTTGACAATTGCAGTTGACACCAAGTTGGTCCTCAGATCTGTTAGACATGTTGAGTCTTTGAGACATAACATCATTTCAGTCGGAGGTCTTGATGAGGAAGGCTACACTAATAGTTTTGGAGATGGCAAGTTTAAGCTCACTAAAGGAAATATGATTGTAGCTAAAGGGGAAAAGGTATCTCGTCTTTATTATATCTATGCTTAACTTTCTAATGCTATGGTGAATGCTCTAGAAAGTGAAGATCAGATAATGCTATGGCATAAGAGACTTGGCCACATGAGTAAAAAGGGGATGACAACACTCCTAAAGGGGAAGCTTCTGCCAAAGTTGAAGGATGTGTATTTGGAATATTGTGCAGACTGTTTGGTAGGGAAGCAACACAGAGTTACCTTCAAGAGCTAGCCTTCTTCAAAGAAATTAGAATTGTTAGAGTTGATTCATTCTAATGTGTGTGGGCCAATGAAGGTGATGACACATGGTGGAGTAAGATACTTTGTCACTTTTATTGATGATTCCTCTAAGAAGATCTGAACTTATCTTTTGAAGTCTAAGGATCAAGTCCTTGAGACATTCAAGAATTTTTAGGTGTTAGTTGAAAGGCAAACAAACAGGAAATTGAAGTGCATCCGAACTGATAATGGAGGGGAGTATTGTGGACTCTTTGATGCCTATTGCAGGGAACAAAGGATCAAGCACCAAAAGACTCCTCTGAAGACACCACAGTTGAATGAAGTTGCTGAAAGATTCAATTGTACTATAGTGGAGAAGATGAAATGCTTGCTTTCACAAGCAAAGTTACCCAGACCTTTTGGGGTGAAGCTTTAATGATCACTACTTATCTCATTAATCCTTCACCATGTCGTGTTTTGCAAGGAGATGTCCCAAATAAAGTTTGGTATGATAGAGAGGTCTCTTATGAGCATCTGAAGGTATTTGGATCCAAGACTTTTGCACATGTTCCTCAAGATGAAAGAACTAAGTTTGATATGAAGACATGATAGTGTATTTTCCTTGGCTATGGATAGGATGATTTTGGCTACAAGCTGTATGATCCTATAGCTAAAAAGGTAATCAGAAGCTGTGATGTGGTGTTTGTTGAAAACCAAATAATTGAGGACATTGATAAAGTGCCAGTTGAAGCAACTCAACATCAGAGAGACTTGATTGATGTAAACCCTTTACCAGTTCCAACTCAACAGGATGTTGTAGTTGATGAAGATGATGTAGACACAGGTGGACAGGAAGCTCCTCAGGCACATAATGAAGATTTTATAAATCATGATCAGGAAGAACCGCCTATACAGGAAGAACCACCAAAGATTCTACTCAGAAGATCAGTTAGAGATAGGACTCCCTCTACCAAGTACCTTTAGATGAGTTCGTGGTGCTACTATCTGATAAGGTAGGACCAGAGTGCTCTGTAGATGCAATGGTAGGGAAAAATGATAAGGAGTGAATGGATGCCATGCAAGATGAGATGAGTTCTTTGCATGAGAGTCAAACTTATGAATTGGTGAAGTTACCTAATGGTAAGAAAGTACTCAAGAATAAATGAGTTTACAGAATCAAGGAACAGGAGCACAGTCCACATCCAACTTACAGAGCAAGACTGGTTGTAAAAGGTTTTACACAAAGAAAGGGCATTGACTTCGATGAGATTTTCTCACCTGTGGTGAAGATGACTTCCATTAGAGTAATCCTTGCTTTAGCAGCCAGTCAAGACTTGGAGATAGAGTAAATGGATGTGAAGACCGCCTTCCTTCATGGAGACTTAGAGGAGGAAATCTACGTAGAGTAACCATAGGGTTTTGTTGAGCAAGACAAAGAAGACTTAGTGTGCAGGTTAAAGAAAAGTCTCTATGGCCTGAAACAAGCCCCAAGACAATGATATTTAAAATTTGACTCTATTATGTGGGAGCATGGCTACAGGAAGTGTAGCATCGACCATTGTATTTTTGTTAAATCCTTTTCTCTAGGGAATTTTATCATTTTGCTGCTCTATGTAGATGATATACTTATTATTGGCAAGGGCAGGTTAAAGATTGTAGAATTGAAGGAAGTACTGCATGGGTCCTTCACTATGAATGACTTGGGATGAGCTAAAAAGATTCTTGGGATTGGGATTGAAAGAGACAAAAATTCCAAAAAATTATTCTTCACATAAGAGAAGTACATTGAAAAAGTACTTCAAAATTTTTGATATGGATAATGCTGAACCAGTGAGTTCCCTACTAGCTGCTCAATTTAAATTTAGCAAAAAACAATCACCCTCCAAAGATGAGAGGAAAAAGGAAATGGAGAAAATCTCTTATGCCTTAGTTGTTGGGAGCTTAATGTATGCCATGGTCTGTACCAGACCTGATATTGCTTATGTTGTTAGTACTGTGAGTAGATTCTTGTCGAATCTAGGAGGACAGCATTGGGAAACAGTACAATGGATTCTAAGGTACCTTTGTGGGACTTCAGGTTTGAAGATCTATTTTGGTGATGGAGAACCAACTCTAGTTGGTTTTACAGATTCAGACATAGTAAGTGAAGTAGACAACTCAAAGTTTACATTTAGGTATTTGTTTACTTATGCAGGGGGAGCTATTTATTGGCAGTCTAGGCTCTAGAAATGCATTACCTTGTCCACTATAAAGGTAGAATTTATAGCTGAAGAAATTACTTCGAGAAATTGGTTTATTGTAAGATGAGTTTGTACTGTATGGCGATAGTCAAAGTGCAATTCATTTGAACAAAAACTCATCTTCTCACCTGTAGTGAAGATGACTTCCATTAGACTAATCTTTGCTTTAGTAGCCAGTTAAGACTTGGAGATAGAGCAAATAGATGTGAAGATTTCCTTCCTTCATGGAGACTTGGAGGAGGAAATCTACATAGAGCAACCATAGGGTTTTATTAAGCAAGACAAAGAAGACTTGGTGTGCAGGTTAAAGAAAAGTCTCTATGGCCTGAAATAAGCCCCAAGACAATGGTATTTAAAATTTGACTCTGTTATGAGGGAGCATGGCTATAGGAAGTGTAGCACCGACTATTGTATTTTTGTTAAGTCCTTTTCTCTAAGGAATTTTATCATTTTGCTACTTTATGTAGATGATATACTTGTTATTGGCAAGGACTGGTTAAAGATTGCAAAATTGAAGGAAATACTACATAGGTCCTTCACTATGAAGGACTTGGGATCAGTTAAAAAGATTCTTAGGATTAGTATTGAAAGAGACAAAAATTCCAAACAATTGTTCTTGACACAAGAGAAGTACATTAAAAAAGTACTTCGAAAATTTGGTATGGATAATGCTGAACGAGTGAGTTTCTTACTAGCTGCTCAATTTAAATTGAGCAAAAAGCAATCACCCTCCAAAGCTGAGAGGCAAAAGGAAATGGAGAAAATCTCTTATGCCTCAGCTGTTGGGAGCTTGATGTATGCCATGGTCTATATCAGACCTGATATTGCTTATGTTGTTAGTACTATGAGCAGATTCTTGTTGAAACTAGGAGGACGGCATTGAGAAGCAGTACAATGGATTCTAAAGTACCTTCGTGGGACTTCAGGTTTGAAGATCTGTTTTGGTGATGGAGAACTAACTCTGGTTGGTTTTACAGATTCAGACATAGTAAGTGAAGTAGATAGCTCAAAGTCTGCATTTGGGTATTTGTTTACTTATGTAGGGGGAGCTGTTTCTTGGCAGTCTAAGCTCTAGAAATGCATTGCCTTGTCCACTACAGAGGCAAAATTTGTAGCAGCCACTGAAACTTGGAAGGAGTTGTTATGGCTGAAGAGATTACTTCGAGAAATTGGTTTATTGCAAGATAAGTTTGTGCTGTATGGCGATAGTCAAAGTGCAATTCATTTGAGCAAAAACTCATCTTTTCACTCCAGGTCCAAGCATATTCGAGTAAAATATCACTGGATTAGAGATGTAATCAACTCCAAGGAGATTGTATCCAAAACGATTCATACAGATGATAATGATGCTGATATGTTTACCAAGACAGTATCAAGAAACAAGCTGAGCATTTGTGCTTAGATTACCGGCCTTGTGAATTGATCCATGTAGGTGGGAGGAGGGGGAGATTGTTGGGATGGATCCTCCTCCTCCATGGCCTTTTTGGGGGCACATGTGCACTCTTGCCTAGTTGATTATGAAGGAAAAAAATAATGCAATAGAGGTAGGGGATTAAGGCAGCATGTGAAAGCGTAGAGGGTGAGAGAAAAAGATTTGGGGGAAAAGTCGACAACCCCTTGCCGTTGAAAGCTCAAGGTTGATGATGCCGCTGGTGTCGTCGTCGTCGTGTTCATGGGGTCGTCGATCTGCAGGCTGTGCATAGACAACCAGGGCAGCATGGGGATTGCCGGGGCCAATGCGTGACCACCAGGCAAAGAGTAAGGCTGAGGAAAGACTTTCGGTGGCATGGAGAGGAGGGTGTGGATCGTACACTCCAGTTTGTGGAAAGACCAATTTCATGGAGGGAGAAGGCTTGTGGAAGGAGCAGCCATGCGTGGAGGTCTTCTGCGTCGAGAAAGGGGCTTTTTTCATCGTCGGCTCCTAACTTCTTCTTGGATCCCTACCAAGCTGGTTTTTGGGAGTTTTTCCTTGTCGACAATTATCGGTTAAGGATAGTAGTACGGACGTGATTTACATATTCTCATCTTAACCCTCTACGTTGATCATAGTTGATATATATATATATCATTGTTAAAGCTTGTGAATGTGCTTGCCTCAAGTGTGACAACTTGAGAAGAACTTTGTAATCCCCGTTAAGCAGAGTGCTAGTTTGCTTAGACTGAGAAGGTCTTGTGGTTTTTCCTCTCATACTAAAGTGATTTTCTACGTTAAAAATTTCTGTGTTGCTTGTACTTCATTATTTCAGTTTGCTTGAATTTAGATTGGTTGTATATAGTTAGGCCACGTTCCTTATCAAATGTTTAACTATTTAAATGATTAATACCATCTAAACTTTTATTAGAGAAGTTTATATACATTGCAGTGTTGGAGTTTGACCTCTCCTTTGCAACACTATCTTCCATTGTTTTTATCTTTTACAATATTAGGGCTCTTCTTCGAGACTTTTTATGGTACTCTCTACTTTCCTTCATGCATTTTGTATATATAACGCATGTCGATCATTTTGCATTGTCCATTGATTTGTTTCTGTATTTAATTCACCATTTAGAAATTGCTTTGAAAAATTGAGTTCAAGGCATTTGTTTTTTTCCAACATTTTTAATTGAATGTTTGACCAAAGCAGCTTTGAACTCAGAGTATAACTTTGCAATCTATATATAATTACCAGTTTGTACAAGTGCAGTTGATTAATTGTAATAGCATTAGTAACTTGTAAAAAGATTTAATTCTTGATAAATGCAAAAATCAATACGAATATTTTAAAAAAACTGAATCTTATTAGAATTACTAACATCAAAATGGTATTGAACGAATCAATTTATCTATGGTTCAAAGAAATTTTCTAGAGAGAAAATTGACCAGTTTTAGAAACAATATACAATTATGTTATGATTGAATGCATTTTTTGTTTTTTGTTTATTTTACTTTTACTCCTAGAAAATGAGCATCACTCTCGTATTCCCATGTTTATATATTTTTATCTCATACATCTAAAAATTTGAATGGAAAGGTATGTTGGCATCCACAACCATAGGGCTGTGGGTGCCTCTCTCACACAAGGAATAGCACCTATCACATGAATTTAAAACTCTTCTATTCGAATCTCAGATACAAATATCCCGTAGGTTCATATTACCTCTAAAAAAATCTAACCATGCCACTCATCTTAACATTACTTCTAAAAAAATCTAAGTTCAAAAACTGAAATTAGAATTAGTTCCCATATGAAATTACATATTAATTAGGATCATAAAAATTTATCTATTAAAATTTAAATAATAATAATAATATTAAAAATGATTTTAAAAACTAACTGACCGCAAACGATGCCGTAATTTTGAGGGCTTTCTCACGATTCAATAGAATTGACCGAGGAGAACCCTATTTTGTGGACTTGTTCTTGGTATGTGTGGAACTTTGATAAATTTTTAGAATAAAAAGCTGTCCACTCTCTTGGGTGGCTCGTTTCAAACTTTTTGTCTTGGTACGACGAGAGCATTAATGTGCTGGCATATTTAAATACACCACTTGACTACTAGATCGAGAATTCTTTGTTAAAAAACCTTCTAGAATAAGTAAGTCAGATGTCTTTGATGAAAGGATTATTTTGTAATTTCATTGAATTTTAAATCTTAAATCTTAATTTTAAATCCTAAATTTTAAACCTTAATAGCCAGATTATGTACACTTTAATAAGGAGTCGAACTAATATTATAAGCAAATTATTAAATTAAGAATAATATTCAGCAACGTACACTTCTTCAGCTCTATATATACATGCTGAAGAATTTAACTCCTTGTACACACCACGGATACGGACGGACACACATTTATTGACTCGGCTGTCTTGTGCTAATTAATTATTATTTGCACGGCATAGCCTTGAGTGGTGTGGCCAATCTCACAGTCAAGCCCGCCTTCTCCTTCAAGTGCAAGTCGCTGGGCGTCATTCCATCAGGCAGCTTCCAATCATAAGATCGCAAAAGAGAGGCAAGCATGAGATGAACGATGCGGTTTGCCAGAGACAACCCAGGACAAATCCGACGCCCAGATCCAAAGGGTATGAGTTGGAAGTGCCGACCACGAAAGTCGACTTGCAGATTTTCTTCCAGGAACCTCTCCGGCCGAAAGGACTCGGGATCCGACCACCTCGAAGGGTCACGACCGATTGCCCAAACGTTGAAGGCCACTTGGCTGTGTTTGGGCACGTCGTAACCGCACAAGGAAACGCTCCTTTCCGCCCTGTGTGGCAGGAGGAGTGGTGTGGGAGGGTGCAGGCGCAGCGTCTCCTTCACAATA